>BMAO01036440.1:0-24332 GCA_019973975.1 Trichonephila clavata | reverse complement strand
AAAAACTGAAATGTAATCAATTTAGACCCCTAGGTCACTTCATTTTAGTGTGATAAAACTTTAATGACCTCCTGAAAATGACGCTACTTGATGATGGATTTTTTAGCTATTTTTTTCTCGCTAGACTTTTTATTAGGCCATTATTTTATTAAGTATGCTATAACTATGAAATTTAAGGACTTGTACTTTAGTAAAATAGTTTTAGATTTATGAGATTATTTTTCACTCCATTTAAAGTAAAACCATAGATTTTTTTTTTGTACAAAAATTTTGATATCATTTTTTGCTTCGAAGGTTTATTATTAAAGTTTTTTCATTTAAAGAAAATCAAATTTTTCGGACCATAATTATTATAATTTATTCTATATAATCTTTCGTTCTGTGATTTTTTTAAAAAAAATATTAAAAGAAATTGACCAAAAACAAAGTTGTATTCATTGTTGAGTTTGCTCTATTTTAAACTAATACATGGCATCATTTAAAAGTGCTCATTTCTTTTTTTAAAAAAACTGATAATTTAAAATAGCAAATAGCGTATGCAAATGAAATCTATTCCGCACATTTATGACAGCTATGTTAGAATACTAATCGATGTTTAAATATAATTATTTAGCAATAATATTAAATGCAACCTCCATTAATTGTTCTAACATAAGTTTTTAATAGTTCATAAAGGATGATTAAATATAATGAATTGTATGTAGGCTTGGATTAATATTAATTATATTCATTTAAATGAATTACAACTTCAAAAACCTGATGATATTTTATATGGTTAAAATGATGCAGTTAAAATAATATTGCAATTTTAATGAATTTTATTCATATATTTGTAAGATTGATTCTTGTTTCAATTATTCCATTTTTTATATTTTTTCGTCAAAGACTTTTACCGATTTAAACATGGGAAAGAGAGTTGGGAGAAGCAAAAGTGTTATTCTTATAACCTGATCTGGTTTATGTATTTATCTCTATCATTTCTAATATTCAATCTGCTTACTCATGTTAAAAAACTAGTGTATCTGCATCCCGATCTGCTTTTTTTGATAATTTACGTGATTGAATGTTAGTTTAAAGGACATGGTACGATTTACACAACTTATTTAACTTAATGATTTTATTATTTTTTGGTTGCCTTCTACGTTTATGTAGGATATAAAACAGATTTTGTGTACTCAAAATTTCATAAAAACTAACCATTTAATGGACAAACTTGAAACTTAAGAAGTGATTTTAAAATGCTACTTCCTACAGAATTTGACGTACATACATGAAATATGATTAAGAGTACGTCAAACTATGTATAATAAACTTAGTTTGGTTTTGTGATAACACATGATTGGTATTTGAACAATATTTTTTATAAATGTTTATTGAAAATTCTTAAAAATGTTTTCTATAAATTCAATTATTTTTTTAAAAACAAGTATTGCTTTGATTAAAAATGCATACCAACATTTATTCCACTACTGTTAGCAACAAGTGAAAGATTTCCCAGTATTAGGCACAATAGAAAAAGGCCTTAGCATTTTAAGGTATCCGTGGTGCGACAACTTTTTTTAAAAAAAATAGAGATATGCGGATTTTTTTTTTTTTAGATTTTTTAAGAACATTTTCAGAAAAAATATGCTAAATTAAGAAGAGAAAAATATTATTATAACTAAAATGGGTAAAAATTGACAAAAAATAACATAAACGTAGTCCATTCTGAACCAAAGGTTTAAGGACAAATTTTCAAATTTTCAATTCTGATGTGTTGCTATGTTATTCATTGTCGAAATGTCCTACAGAATAAGAGATATTTTAATTTTTACAAAAACTAGAGCTCTTTATCCCAGTTACTATATGAAATTGCTTAAAAACAGTGATTATATTCACATAAGGGACTGTAAATTTTGTAATAAAACAGTGATTGATAAATCTGAAAGTTAAAACACTTCCACTGTTACACAAAACTTGCTCAAAAAATTTCAGTTAATTATTTTCAAACATTTTTTAGCAATTCCTGACCCCGTTTGATTATTTTCAAAAAATAACTGTGAACGGAAAATGATGAATTTGGTATTTTTATAAAGCTAAAATAAGATGGCCTCTAAAATAAAATCATAAAAAAATTTGTCAATCTTTTTAAAAAATCCCAATTTTAGGGTATTTGGATACCTTAAATGAAGACGAACTAGTCATTTTATCTTTCCTAGATAAGCCAGCTTAAAGTTTTAATTTGCCTTTGGGATGTGAAAAAAAAAACGTAAAAGTTATTACAACTCTGCGTTTTTTAAACTCAGAGCTTTCAATTTTTGTGAATTTGTCAAAAAGTAGGAAAAATAAAAATTTAGGCTAAAGAAAATTAAATTTGATTTTTTGAAATTTGAAAGAAAGTACATCGTGAAAAGTAAAGAAATTGGTACGTTGAATGTCTCCCTGATATCTTCCAGTGGGTTCACTCATGGCCTTATACTGAGTTATTTCCACCAATATCATCCATATACTCTTAAAAGAACTACCACATGTCACTTTCGCAACATCCACACTTCCATTTATATCCTTTTAAATAATCTTCATTTCTTTATATCATGGTCTCATCACAAAATGAGGTTCTTATATCTAACAACAATGCCATAAGTTAGCTCAAAAAGGTAAGTTAAGTAGAATGTGCATAATAATCTGTAACATCTTACTTACTCGGGAGAACCAAGCTTACCCAAAGCATTTCAAACTGTGAGCCCTCCATCCCCCAGGAGATAACTTATTCATAAACCAATGAGGGATCCTCCCAAAATTTCTGTTAATAAGAGAAGAATATAACACACAGTAGTGCTTCTCAAACTTTCAGGTTTGGGACCCAATATTCAATCATAATTTTCATGCCCCCCCCTTCCTAACAATAACAATTTATTGAATTCAATACTACTAAACTCGAATGTTAAAGCTACAATACGACTTTAAACTCTTAAGTGCTCCAGGCGTATATAAACGTCTCGTTCACTTAAAGCATTCACTGCCTTGGACGTATATATATATATATATATATAATCTGTCCGAAGTACGATCTTTTCTGTTCGCAATTATCTATAAAATTATTTCGAAGGCTTTGGAATGCAATAAAAGGTCTTTGACAGCGTGCTTGCGAAGGATTTACTTATTTCATAGGATTTGCTTATTTATTTCTCCCCTCCACCAATACATCACATACGCGTGCCTACGTGGAAAATGGTGGCATTAGGGAGCAAATTGCATAACTTTTTATCTGCAGTTAAAGGGATTAATTGTAAACGGTACAAATTATCAAAATAAGTGTTACTTTTTGTACATAACTTAAAATATGACAAGCCTTTGGAGTGAATTGTAATTATTAAACATGTTCTAATAGTATTGTTAAATTAATTAAGAAATACATTGCGTGTGTGTAGTACTAATATATTTGTAAGTTTATTATATCAGAGTAAATGTGTATTGTACTTTTTATTAGGTCAGAATGTATTCTAGTTGTTTACTTTCAATAAATTAATAATTTTTAAGAGAATCTTTTGTTTACGGCTTTTCAATGTGCTCACGCCCCCCTCGTAGAGTTATCACGGCCCCTCTAGGGGGGGCGCCGTACAGTTTGAGAAACGCTGACATACAGTAAAGGTACTTTATAAAAAAAATCCACTAACCGGGTGCAGACATGTGATTGGTTATAAATAATAACGACACAAATACTTAAACTCACACTAACGCTGTATCACTAATGAGATAGGAAAGTCCTTGGGAAAGAAGTACGATACACAGAGATATCTCTCCCAAAAAAGAATACAAAGTATAGGTATGCAAAAAGAGAGAGAGAAGGTCCATATTTTTTCTTATTATATTTTTGGAAGGAGGGCAACAGAGGCCATTTCCCCTTTGAAACAATGTGCGTAGACCTTTACAGAGGAAAGAAATAACCAAGGGAGCTGAAATGTGACCAATAGGTGTGAACAGAGAAGAAACCAGAAGGGTCCCCACAAGATCACATCCAATATACTTCCTTCTCCATTAGTTTTGCATTCTAGGATAAATGAATTAACAGTCAAAACCAACAGCAATAATAAATGTATTTCTGCTTGCCAAAATATTTCATTTTTCATAAATATCTGTAGATCCTTCTAAAATAAGAAATGCAAGAGTCCAAAAAAATGTTAAACAATGCAGGCATCCTTTGCTAATTTTCCG
The DNA here is from genome assembly GCA_019973975.1 of Trichonephila clavata. NCBI lineage: Eukaryota > Metazoa > Arthropoda > Arachnida > Araneae > Nephilidae > Trichonephila > Trichonephila clavata. Next base: position 20,138 of record BMAO01036440.1, on the reverse strand, counting down.
TCTCCAAAAAAAAAAAAAAAAAAAACATGTTTATATATATATAAAATGAAGTAAAAAAGCATTTTAAGGAATTTCAATTAAAAAATTTTGTAATGCGTAATTAAAAATTAAGAAATAAATAATTATTTTAAGGATTAAAAAAACCATTAAATGGTAGGTATATATTTTTTTACTATAATGCATGACATTTATTATTTTTAATGTAGGAAAAAACATTTAATCTTCATTACCAGCGTATCCATTGATTGAACCACCTTATCGCACAATTTTTTCCCAGGCTTCAGCAAATACTAAAGCAACGTAGGCACACACCATTAATTCAGCCGGAGAGTTAAACATTTGGTCGGGAATTTTCTCGCCCAATTGTTTCGATTGGATATGGCTGATGAGTTTTATTGCTTCACAGTTTGTATAGATATATTTAACAGGGAGATTCGTATCTAAATCACTCCTGAAATGGACTAGAGTATTAGACTTTTATTTCATCTCAAACTACCCATGAGATATTTAACTAAATGCGGAATCAATTTTAGTGGGGTTTCTTTCCGAGTTTGTAGTCAGTAGCTTTTTCTGTTTTATTGAAAACAGAAAAAATACACACACACACATAAATGAAGTCATATATAGAGGTATAAACTTTCTTATTAATTCATAAAGATAGAAAAAATGTCAGTGCTTTTTATTTTTGTTATCACATATCAATAAAGATATACAATCATGATTTAAAGGTCAGTTTTCTTGTTTTAGATAGAGTACTCTGAAGTTAAATACATTATGAGGGAATGTTTAATATCCTAGGTTTATATTTAATGTACATTACACTTCTATTTATTGAAAAATAAAGTAATTGCACGAACCATATTTAATTTGAATATCTTGTACACAAGTGAAAAAATATATTTTTTAATCATACATTATATAATTTACAAAGCAGTATTTTTTAATATTTAATTAAAACTGCCAATGCAATTGATATTTTAACTTGTGATACAAATTTTGAAACATATGCTTTAGAAATATATATACACATTTTTAAAGAACAAAACTGACAGCGAAATATCTATAATATTCTTAATTTCCATTAAATCTATGAATAGTTTTCTGTTATACGTTTCAAATTATGGTGTTATAACTCTTATTTGCTTTAAAACTAAAACTAAATTAAGTATTCATCAAATTCCTCGTCACACATCTCTTTCTACGTGCCCAATTTGCTCTTTTATTTGATGTCATTGCTTCTGACTAAATACCAAAGTTGTCCTGGCCAGGAACCAGTCCGGAGATCAATCCTGTCAAACCGTTTGAAAGCTCTTGTCCGAATGAGGTACCCTGAAATAAAAATGAACTAATTGAGGATATAATTTTTTCCTGGCATCATGTAATAATGAAGGAAGAGTTAAAAACTATTTTTTCAGCTCAATGAAACATCGATGTGAAGGGGTAATAAGAAATAAAGACTATCCAAATAATCACAAATAACGCCCTGATATTATCAATATCTGATGTATATCGATAGCTATTGCAGCATTACTTATTTAAAATTGCAAATATTTGAATTTTATTATTTTTTTTAATTCAGTTTTAAATTTCCTTTAAAATGACCTAAAATCCTTGCACTTTGGTGCAACCCAACATTTTCTATAAACAAACAAACTTAAAAAACATAACAATTTTGTGTGTCCATAATTTTTTTCACCACTGCACATGTTTCTATTGGGAGCCGAGTATGACAGCGATTCTCAGACTGTGGGGCATGATAACCCTACGTGGGGTTTTAAGTAAGTCGAAAAAACACTATAAAAATATTTAATGAAAGGAAGCAAGACAAAATAATTCTGGCATAGTGAAATTAAATCCAGGTTAAAAAATTAGAAAGGAAAAGTCACCAAATACTTATTCTATTGCTAAAAGTAGATTTTAAAAAATATCTATCATTAAAAAGTAACATCTACAAAATTTAATACTCATTCTGATAATTTGTATGGTTTATAGTTAAGACCATATTGTAATTTTTGCCGTCAAAGTACATTCTTATTAGCATTCAATACATTGTTATTCTGGACGGGGGGGGGTGATGAAACATATTATACTAAAATCTGAGTTACAAATATTGAAAGTATAGAAGCGCTGGGGTGTGTAAGTGTAAGCAATGCGATCAACTTTAAAATATTTTTTCAGCAATGAAAAATGAAGGATAAAATATACCATAATTAAAAGTTTTCTTATATTTGCTAATAGGTGAAACATTGTGATGAACTGATACTACAATACACACCAATTAGGAATCTACAAATTTAATATATTTAAAGTATATACTTAAAGTAAATATAACTTATATATTTATAGCATATATAATAAAATAAAATAAGCTTAAAGTAAAATAAGGGAAAGATTCTTTAAGGTGGGTGGACTTGGAGAAAATGTGCAAAAATTTCATCATCATTTATTACATGAATTGGGGGAAAGGAATTATATATATATAATCTCCGTATCCACTTCAATAAATGCTTCAGTTTCGTAAATGCTCGTGAAGGTATTGTCCAAATACCTTATTTCAATAAAAATGTTCTATAGAATTATGATAATATTTTTTTGATGGAAAATATACAATTAAAAAACGTTCATACGTTCTTACGTTCTACACTGTACCTTTTATCTTGTCAATTCATGGATATTAAAAATTAAGCATGAAGAATATTTTCAGTTCAATTTGAGATAATTGAACAATAGTGTAAAAGGCCTATCATGTTTTTTCTTAGTAGTGTTACAGTAGTGTTACTTTAATTATTGGCATTAATATATCATTTATAGTGCTTAAAAATTTAGAATAAAACTAATTGAAAGTTTAAATAGATGAGTATATCAAAATATAGTTATTTTACTGAAAGACCTTAGGTTAATGCTTCTCATACTTTCGATACTTGTGACCCAATTTTCAATCATAACTTTCAGTGCCCCCCCCCTCCTTCATACAAGAACAATGTATTGTATTCAATAATAAAATGCTTTGACGTAAATCTACAACACGACTGTAATTGTAAACCGTACAAGTTATCAGGATAAGTATTAAATTTTGTATATAATTTTATGACATGCCCATAGATTCTATGGTAATTATTAAACTTGTTCTTGTTCTCTGTTACTGTTAAATTAATTATGAAATGTGTATTACGATCCAAAAATTCGATGCTCCTGATGACAAACGTAAGTACCTAAACTTAAGCCCCATGAAATGCATGTTCAACCCTCCCTACCTGGCCAGGTTGGTTTAGTTCATGCGATGTAAACAAAGTGCACGCCTAGCTGTTAACTTCCTTTTATAAGTTAGCCTTACTCCGTAATGTAAGAAAGACAGATTTTCTTGAAAAACGTTGAACATTAAATTCTGTCAACGGTTTGGTAAAACACCAATGGAGACTTAAGAAATGCTATGCAAGGTGAATGGTAAATCTACCATGTTGGGATCCAAGAGTTACGAATCTCATCGACGTTTTAAAAAGGTTTCAGAATCCATCTACGACCATAAAAACATTGAACGACCTTCGACTTCAACTTGTGTTGGTATGTGAATGTGGTAGAAAAGATCGCAGTCAAACAATTGCACAAATTGCTGTGGCAACACTTTTTGAAGACGTCCTTTGAGGGAATCCAGTTCTTGCAGTGTGACGACTGTTATATTTTGTTTGACAACGTACCCGCACATCGATCCCCATTGGTAAAAGAGTTCCTGAACGAAATTTCCTCTATATAACAAGCATCTATATCCCTCTTAATCACCAGACATAACCCGGTTTGACTTTTACATGTTCCCATCAATAAAAAAACATTTACAGGGACACCGTTTTGTGTCATCAGATGAGGTGAAAGTAGCATCTCAAGAGGTCTTGCGGGAGGTTGTGAAAAATGGCTTCCAGCTCTACTTCCAGAAGTCATACAAACGCTGGTGGAATTGTATTGTCAAACAAGAAGACTACTTTGAACATGGGTGTGCTTCTGAGATCGGAACAGCTTAGGGTAAGGGTTTCTAAACAACCGAAAGTATCCCAACTTTTGAATTATACTATACGTATATTGTGTAGTTATTTTATACATTTATAATTGTACTAAATCAGTGTAAATGTATATTTTTAATATGTCAGAATATATATCGCCTTGCTTCATTTTAGTAAATTAATATTTTTTTAAATTATCATTTTTTCGACTTTTCAATATACCTATGTCTCCCTCCTAGGATTACCCCTCCCAAGGGGATGTGCCCCATGATTTAAAAGACTCTACTTTAGGTAAATTTTAGATAATATTAACCCCTTCTCTGTCGGACTTTTTTCGAATTCCGGTCCAAAAAATACATTTTTTTTTATTGCTGAAATTTAATATGTACTCTAGTCTAAATTTAAAAATTCCAATTTTTTTTTTCAGAAAGCAGTTTTTTCTAGATTTAAGGGTGGTCCAATATATTATATCTCGTCTACTGATCTCCAGTTTTCACTGCAATGCATCAAGATTTAGGCTTAAGAAAATATACTCTGATACTATATTTATTTATGTTATTGCATTGAGGTTAATATTTGAGAAATAAAAGTAACACAAAAAAAATATGTACATAAAAAAACTATTAAAATTATGTAAAAAATATTTCGGAAGAAAGGGGTAAACAATTTTTTATCATTTGACCAATACCACTGTTCAACTGGCTTTTTTACTATGCCCTGCATGATCCAAATACACAATAAAATTCTAACCTCTTCCTTACAAGTTGCACGCCATTCCCGCTGCTTTGAATGCATTTTAGATTTCTGGGAATGAAAGCATTGTTCAGCATATACATTAGTTTCCTCCATATCAGCTGGAACATAGAACCATCGAAAAAATACTCAAAGTATTGAATCAATTATCATCACTAAAGTTTACCAATATTCCAGGGTTTTCTGTAAAATCAAAACGAGGAGTAGCAGGACACACTGTTTTCTCTTCTACCCACATCCTCGCTGAGCTTATATCATCATCTTTAGGTTCACTAGACTCAGAAAAAATATCATCAGTTGATAAATCAGAGCTATCATCTTCCGAATTAGAAATATTAAATTCACAGTCCTCAGAATCACTGTCCGAATCCATCATAAAAGCAATTTTGACGTGTAAAAATTACACTAGCGAGAGCGAATTTATAGAAAGTACAAAAAGATTCTGTTTTGGTTCGAGCAGGAAATCTTGCTTGGAAAATTTTGAAAAAGTAGTACTAGTTGCGCCAAGTCTTAGAAATATTCGGAAATACAAAAAATAATCGCAGAATTCACAGAGGCGTCTGCGTAGCGACCAATTCAATTTCAGTGATGCAATTTTTTCTTCGTCGCATGACATGCGACGCCGACTATACGGGCACAAAATTGCCAAACGTATGAGATGCGACGCCGACAGAGAAGGGGTTAAAATTACATTTTCTGATATTCATATGTGTTAGAAAATATATCTATTTTGAGCATTCATTCGTTTGACGTCTTAATTAAGGCTTGTAGGATAACGCGCAAATTTCATTTCGTTTTACATAATAAAGATTTCTGAATACAAAACGCTTAAGGCAATCCTTAATATATCCAGATAAGTTTTTCCACGAGCAACTTTTTTTTAATCCGTGACCACAGTTGACTTTTTATAAACATGATTTATAGAACGAAGAAAATAACACTGATTACATTAGTACACCGGAAAGGGGCCGCGGCCTCATAATAAACAAGATAACGAACTCTGGCTGTTTTACCTTTAGTTCGAGCATACTATCGCTGAAGCACCACCGTGTCGAAAGCTTAAACGTCCTCCGATTGGTATGATGCGGTAGTTAGGAGAGAGAGATGTCAACTCAGGACAAGTAAGTCCTCGTCACTTAATCATGGTTCAAAATTGCAAAGTCCGTTGCCAAAAGGTCTCGAGTAGCTAAATACTTTGACGTTAATATTTCCCTCACTCACTCAAAGCCGATTAATTATTCGTCTTCTAACTGTTCGCCTTAAATTATGCACTCTTTATATCCACATCAGTAACAATTCACCGCTATCATATCCTTTTTGCGCATGCCTAATTTTCTGTGACCTTTTTGAGTTATGTTACTACTACTTCATTTCAAAACTCTTGTAAGTACACTGTCAGTCTCCCTCGAGTAACTGAATAATGTGACTTTAGTTTTTCCTTCACTCGAGTCCGAATAACTATTGGTCTTCTTTACAGTTCGTCTGAGGGAAAAAAGTTATGCACTCTACAAATCCACAACAGAAACAACTTAACCACTGTAGTACCCTCTTTGCGCATATCTAATTGTCTGTGACTTTTGAGTGTGGGTTATGTTACCACTTTATTTACAACTCCGGTAAGTACAAAGATAAACTTTGTAATATTTTCTGCTGCAACACTCTGTTTTAAAAGATTTATAACAAATATGTAAAAAATGAAATATAAAAAACCATTTAAAAATTAGGAAAGTGTAATATAATTAAAGAAACATACTATTTTTTAACATTGTCATCTTCTACTTAAGCATTAGAATACTGATAAATAAAATATTTTTATATTCAAATAGTTTCATTATACATTAAATTTAAAATGACGCAGAGTCAAAATAAGCTTAGTGTTGCAAATGAACTGGAGTTTTATTTCCAGAACACTTCATTTGATAGATCACTTTTTAGTCTAAAATTCTAAATATACGCTAATTACGTACTGGGAGGTTCCAATTGCAATTAAGTTCCTAAGTCATTTATTCCCGATTCGTGAATAATTGTTAAACACGTGCCTTAAGGCTTCCATTGTTTCTTTTATGCTGTCCCTGAGTTGCAAATGATTGTGTTACTGGGTGAAACTATTCTCATTAATTAAAAACTTTTCTGTGAACTAAAGTTCCATAACATTTTCGTTTCTCTAATTGTTCAAAGTAGATTTCATGTCATTTTGTATTAATAGAATAATCAAATATGCTTGTAATAAATACAGTTTATCGACGTCTTTAAAATAATACACATTTCAGAAAAATATAAAATTGAAAATTAAAAAATAGGCATAATATAATTTTAGTGTCTTTATATTTAAATTTATTTCCAACCAAATGAGAGTATTACAGCTGATTTGCCGAACATTTTTGGTCATTTATTAAGCTCTTGGTGGTAGCAGTGATTGCCTAGTGCAGGGGTGGGCAGACTTTTCCAGGGTACGGGCTACTTCCAATTTTTTCAAGGTGTTGCGGTCCACCCAGTATCAGTGGATACACAAAGGGGGGTGGGATTCAAGGGGTCGGACTCTCCCCCATAGCCCCTGATTTTTTTCGATCAATTATAATCCCGTGTAAATAGTACCTAAAATTTAATTTTGTATTTGTTATAGATAATTTTTTACTAATTAATGCTCATTACTTATTCAATAATTTATTTCTTACTGTTCTTTGTTCCTGACATCCTACAAAATGAATATATATATATGTGTGTGTGTCTGTGTGTGGGTGTGTTTGGCAGCATATTGAGGTAGGCTATGTGAGTTCGACCCTGGCCCACCGCGCCCCCTTTGAAATATTTATGAGTGTGCCCACTGCCCAGGGTCGTAGGTGTGGCGAGGTAAGGAAAAAGTCAACAATATTTATTACAACTTAATAATAAATACGGAATATGTACTTACCTACGTAAATAAAATGAAAAACTCACCTTTTTAAAACTGCTTTTAAAGCAAAACTTAAAATACAAACACAATAATAATAGCCAATAATATTTAATGATGCATTCATTATCAAGCACTTCAATACACAGTAAAAAATAAAACATTTTATATTTTAGTTAGTTCTCGTAATTATAGTCAGTAGAAGACTTAGCGTACTGTCAGCCAATCTTGATATTTCCATATACAATTACTAACGGCTAATCTTCAGGCGGCTACTCCAAATATCTTGGCGGTCACCGGTTGATCGCGATCGTCGTAATGCCCACCCCGGGCTGGTGGAAGTAGTACCAAACAAGTGGCTTTTGTGTTATGAGTTCAAACCTTAGTGTTACTGAACAACTGTCATGTAAAAGGAATGAGGTACGTTAAATCTGTCCAGGCACAAAGCCCTTCCATTGGCAGAATGCGGCAATTTGGAAAGTGTGCCGGATAAGGTCTTGTCCTTGTCGATTGGCCATGGGTAAAAACTACGAGGGCCATCGCTAATAATCCTCGTGTTGATTTATAGAACAACGGGAAAATACTCAATGATATCACACTGAAAACAATTGTAAATATTGTTATTTTTTAAAGTATTAAATTATGTATTTATTATGTATTTTTTATATTATTGACAGTTTTTTTTTACAATTAAAATATATAACTCTAATTAAACTTATGGTATTGATTGCGGTAATGATTACAACATTTGACAGAAAAGGCCACTGTATGAAAGCGCAATGGAACAAAATCAGGGAATTTTCAGTCATTTTTTTTTTATTTTGTACTTTAGCAAAGAAAAGAACCTTCATCGCTTTGCAATAAATGTGCATGCCATAAAAATATACAGATTTTTTTTGTTTTATGTAAATAGAATTGAATTAATGGTACATGCTTTACGTCATGAAGCTAGAGAATACACGTACAGTGTTTCAGAAACATACATTTATTCCATTTCGATATTAGTGGTACCATATTTCACCATGCATTTTGTTAAAATATTTAATATTAGTGATAAAAATTTACTTACGTAGCATCAGTCATATACCTTTTAAGTAACATATTAAAATAATACTAAATTTGGAAGATAATTCTATCTGTCTTTCCCGGGCTAAGTAGCTGGGAAGACGTAATTTGAACTTATTTTCTTGGCGATGGATATTTATTTATGTTTCTGCATAGAAAATTAATATGCGAGTTTACATTCTTAAATATTTAAAATAATATAATAGTTTTACAAAACTAGGGAGAGTGAGGTGTACCTTTTGTCCACCTGATGGCGGACCAACCCCATTGTACAAATTATACAACTCTGTTCATACTCATTGTACAAATTGTAAAAATGTAATTTACATGTATTATATAGTTCAATATAATTCGCAATTCTTCAATCAAATAAATTTCTGTGACATGATAGTCACATGATAAAGATAATCGCGTGTTTCTGACCAATCAGTTCAAAAACTTCTGTGATAAATGCAAACTTGTGATTCCAGCGAATCAGTTTATGCGCTTCGCTGTTGCTAACTTTGCTTTTTACGGAAACTTTCTTTTAAAAAGGATATACTTATAAACAATAATAATCACATACTTATACAAAATGCACTTTATTTAAAATAAAGGCTTAAAATAAAGCCTTTTTTTAATTTTAAATGAAATTTTTTGATGGTTTTTTTTAATAACCTTTGAACATATTTACCCAATAAGAAAAAAACATTTTTCTACAAATAGAACAAAACAAGTGCAAATTAGTTTAATATCAGTTTTGTATTAAGTCGCAAACACGGTGATAATTTTATAATGTGATTGCCAAGGCTTTCACGAACTTTCAGAAACCCATTTATGATGCATTGTTGTATCAATCTTCTAGGTTCAAGTAGTTGATTGATTGAAATGAAAATTACGCCATGTTGCCAATTGTAACCATTGTATTTAGAAGCACTTACTGCATTTTATTATTATACTCGTGTGTAAGACAAATAAATAAATTTGTGTTACATAGTCAAGAAACGCTCTGTTTTTATATATATTAGTAAGACTTCCTCATTGAATGAGTAAGTCATCCCAGGTACTTATTACTTTAACTTTATAATTAGAAATCTAAAATGAAGATATGCTATTTATTTCTATTGAATATTTTGTTTGTATGCTTTTCTAATTATTAAACATCATAACTATATTCACTTTGCAGCAGCGATAATTAATAATTTCTTGTAAGATCTTAAACATAGCATTGATCCATACATGTTGAATCCCTAATGATAGCAAAATTGATATATGTATGGTGGAAGCTAAGTAGAATACATATACACTTTTAAGAAAGCGTAATCATTTTTATTATTAAATTTTCATAAATTATTGCAGTTTTTTTTAAAATTATTTTTTTATGCATTTATATTTATTGGATTTTTTTTTTGTTGCACTAACCATGAAAATAATTCTAAGGGTTTATTAAATAATTTTCATTCAGTCTAAATTTTTGCGCCAAATTTAAAAGTTATACTTATTCAGGAATAATATAAAACCTAATTAGAATTGTTAGCTTAGAACATAATATTAAGAGTGCATAATTTTATTTTATATTTGTAAATCTCATATTAAATGAGATTTGTTAAATTTTAGCTAAGCAATAATATTTTTAAATTCAGAATTTATTTTAAATTTTACTTTATTAAGAAACATTTTAAATTTATGTATTACACATGCTGAATAATATCCCCTATTAGCTTTAAGGAGTAAGAAATAAACAAGAAATCTAACAGTTTAGTTTACAATAAATCACACACATAAGTATACTGAGTGAGTGGATATTAACGTCGCACTGTTCAGCTATCCGAGGGCTTTTGTCGACGGACCGCGTAATTTTGAACCATGGTCAAGTGACGCGGACGAACCCTGAGCTAGTACCCCCTCTCCTAACTACCACACCAACGGGAAAACGTTTGAGGTCTCGACAGATGTAACGTGCACCGCTCTCCTACACGGCGGGTCTTCTGTGGTACTGGGCTTGAACTCATGACACGCTAGCCATGATCCAATACTATGACCACTTGGCTACCTCGGCCACACACATAGGTATACTTATTATGTTTTTAGATAATGTCAAGGTATATTTGATTAAATATATAAACACAAAAAATAACTCAAACTTAAACTAATAATATTCAGTAACTTAAATATATACAAAAAAAATTTAATAACTTTACAGCCCATATCTAGGAATTGGTATTTTTGACGTAATATAATGAATAGCACTATTATGCACACATTTAAAACTAATTTCAAAAATAACACTTACCATAGAACATTATACTAATTTTATCACTTTATGCTGTCCTGTTTTGTATTATTCATTTGAATAATCCATCTTTAGTTCTTTATACGTGGAATACGAGATGTGACAATTAAATAACCGGATTAGTCTTAAAAATTAACTTTATTGAAATTAGTGCACAAATACCTTTGCATGCCCTTTAACATACTCTCTTTCCCTAACAAATCATAGCTGCATTCTAGTTTTCCACCGTTCAAAGCAGTGCTGTTACTCATTAGGTGTCGCCATCTTCAGTAAGCATATGTCATTACTACATTTAAGTTGTATAGGGTGAGACCTTGTGAGTACGGTAGATGCTCGAGGACAGTAATGCGTCTGTCGACCAAGAAGTGTTTTATAAAGAGCTCAATGGGCACCAGGGCGTTGACTTGCTCTAGTATTTCGGTACCAGTATTGAGTAAACATTCACCACATGCAAATTCTTGGCCAAAATTTTATCTTATAGTCTGTCTATAAATGATAGCACTACCTGATATCACCTGGCCACTCAAATGTCATTTTTTCGAAAGGATTTCCTTAATTTTTAAAAGTTTTCATCAGTTCTTGATGACACAGGTCTCCCAGAGTTTCAATCATCTTTAAAAGTTTCCAGACCTTCCGAAAATCAGTTGTGTCATTAAAAAATTTCACGACGTGAAATAGAGTTATCTCCAAACACTTCTTTTAACAATTTAAAACATTAAGTTGGAATACTTTTATTATTAATTTCAAAAGAATTTTCAAAGGAAGGCGCAGCTCTATTTTTTAAGTTTTTCATGATCACAGCTTTTCGACACGAAAATGTCTTTTTCCAACAATGATGGGGAAAAAACTGAAATAGATAGAAAGATGGAATGACGTGCCATCAGCCCCAAAGGGATCAAGGTCAATCATATTTTATTCTTACTCCTTCTCACCAAGCCTAACGGTTAGGTCATGCCCAGCCAGGAATTTAATTGTCACACCTGGTGCTTTTCATTCCCTAAGCGTTTGCAACATTTATGGAAAATCTTATACTTTTCCGTCAACTGATCCTCATTTCAAATATAGCTTATCATAATTCAAAATATTATAAACGTATTTCTATGAAACTTCATAGTTATATAATTTTATAGGGAATGTACTAAAATAATGCATAATGTATGAATATTTAAGTTATGACCTGCTATTTTGATGACTGCCCATATATGACACATTTTTAATATTTTTTCTATCAACTCCAGAATTTTTGTATTTCACTACAGCATTAAAATTTTTAATTCATTCCTTAGATAAATATGTGTAGTTTATTATAGTAAAATTTTTATTACTATAAATTATTACTTTTTTCCTGGCTATTTTAAAGAAATTTTCTTAAAGAAAGTTAATAAAATTTAACTTATAATTCTGGTTTTCTTAAAAGTTAGATTTTTTTTTTTAATATTGCAGGTTATGTATTAATATTTATCAGCAGTAATCTCGAAAAAGTATTTAGAATGGGGTCAAATACCTTAAAGACAGAGAAAATATGATGCACATCACTGTAAATTATTTTTTTCTCCTATTTTACAATTTATATAATGTATATTTTTCATCTATTAAGAGATAAATCTTTCTCTTTGATATTTATTGCTTCGTAATTTTTTTCTAGGAGGGAAAAATTTGAAAATAACTAAAAATGTTATTTTTAGACAAAATATTGTTATTAGTTGTGCAAAATGTTAATGATTATGAAAATTTTGCTTAACATTGAAAACTAAACTTAATGTACATAAGTAAATTTACATGATAACATATATCTCTTTCTAAAAAGCATCCCAATTATTATGCTGAATCAAAACTAAACAATTGAAAATATCCAACTACCCTAAAATGGTAAAGTTTGCCAAAAATTGGCGATTGTAATCAACTTTATTATTTTACGATGAACAAAATAAAAACTACAATTATTTTAGTGAAAGCAGATGCCATTACTTTAAAATGGAATAATTTAGACTTATATAGATGTCATACTTTAAACATGTTTTACTCCAAACATTTTTTAAGACTCAAATGGGGACAGCGACTGCTAAAAAAGTTTTGAAAATAATTAACTGAAAACTTTTTTGTGTATATTTTCTATAATTTTCGAAGTGTTTTAATTTTCAGATTTACCAATCACTGCTTTATTACAAAATTTACAGTCCCTTATGTTAATATAGCCACTGTATTTTAAGCAATTTCATATAATAACTATGATAAAGTGCTCTAGTTTTTGTAAAAATTAAAATATCTCTTATCCGGAAGGTCATTTTAAAAATTAATAACATAACAAAACATCAAAAATGAAAAAATGAAAGTTTTTCATAAACTTTTGGTACAAAAGGGGCCTTGTTTATGTTATTTTTGTAAAATGTTACCCATTTTTTTCCATTGTAGAAATAATTTCTTTTTATCCTCTTAATTTTAGCATAGTTTTCTTAAAATATACTAAACAAATGTAAAATCTCAAAAAAATCTCCATATCTTCTTTTTTTTTAAAAAAAAGGTTGCCGCAAGTAGTCGGATAACTTAAACCTATGAAGTTCATTTCTGTTTTATCTATATGTAGAATTTGCATATCTTTCTCTTCTGTTTTTCTCTTTTGCGCTTATTTCAAAATATAAATCAATTTTTTTAAAGCTGCATTTGTAACGCAAATATTTTGTAAAGTATTGCACGCATTACTTAAAAACTACAAAGTATCTCCAAGAAAGTAAATATTTAGTAATATGTGTGAGGCTTAAAAATTAATGTATATATAAACCCGGGAGTGGTCGCATAGGACATAGACTACCTACGCTCTCGAAATCTTTAATTCAGTGAAAACTGCTTATTTGTTACCCATGGCCTTGTCAATTACCTCCTGTATGATAAGTCTTTATGTAAACTAAAATGTATTAGTCACATATATACGTCTTTTTTGGAGTGGCAATCTTATCTTAGAATCTTAAGGAACTTGGGATTATTAAGTATCTAGAGTGGTGACTTTTGTTCCAAAATAATCCATGCGAACAAGCTGCTCCCTTCCCCTGTGAAAGACTTAGGGTTTTGATTGCTTTGTTCTATAAATCATTAAAGCTTATAATGTAAACGAAATGTGTATAAAAAAGAAATTGAGCACCTGTGATCTCTTCTGGATAAAGTTGGTGCTTCGAAACAAGAAAGCGATTATGTCAGAGAGGAACCTGATGAAATAAAAAGTATTAATCAGGACATCGAAAGTAAATTGGAGAAAAGTGATGAACATAAAATGTTTAAATTGAAAAGGAAGATTTTTAAAAACTACCTAAAGAGCACCTTTAAATAAGATATAAAGCCACAAGTGTTCCACAATACACATAGGGCCATGTCAAAAAGACACAAGCAAGAAAAAGTTATGCATAGCTTTGGGAAAATAAAACGACAATAAATTGGACAATATATGAGAGTTGCTTGATTACAAATAGTCCAGTAATATTAGAGAAAAGTGTCTCTGATTGTGTCCATTAAAATCGCGCACATTTGAAACATTTTAGTAAGCTTGTGTGATTTTATTTTTTTTATGAAATTATAAAAGAAAAATTGAAAAGTTCTTAAAATTACGTGAGTGTACTTTTTGTTAGTAAAATATTCGCTGTTATGATAAATATTATTGCGTACAGTGAAAATAATTATATAAAAAAAGTGTGAGTGATTGAGTGATTTTGGGTTATTATTGGCGCAAGAGCCGATTTCGGCTATAATGCGCCAAACATTTGTTTTAATATATGTGGTCTAGATGGGAAGAGAGAAAGAAAGAATGAATTGAATGGCAAGAAAGAGGGTCGAAAATAGAGAAGATCACTAGGGTACCCCGGGTTTGTGAACCCTGTGTTTACCAAAGACAGTAAACCCCGTGGGAAAAGGAAAAGATCACTAGGGCACCTCGGGATTGTGACACCCGTACTCACCTAAAGAAGGTAAGCCTAAGGTCACCTAAAAGTTTTTTTTTATCCCTGAGGGGATAAAAAAAAGAACTGGTGTGACTAGCTCACATTTCGCACCTACTAATGTTAGTAACGAGTGCTGGCCTTCTCCCTGGTTTAAAGTGTAATTTACATTGCACCACAACTAACTTAAAAAATTCACGTTGATACGTTTGTAGAGCAAAATTGAGCATATTCTGTCTGAAAATCATACTTGAAGAGTTTTACCAATTAACAAAAATTTTATCTTACAAAATCCTCTGCAATTTTTTATTAAAAAATCGCAGGAAAAGGCTTTAAAATAAAAAAAAAATCCTGCAAGTGTTTACTGTAAGTCTTTTACTGTAAGTGTTCTCAAATGGATTGAATGCATTCTTCTTGGATATTTATTTGAAACATAAGGATTTCTGAGCCTGTAGAAGATATGACGGAAAGCCCCATTACTCTAGATTATTTTTCAAATTTTCTCCCTTTTGTTATAAAACAGGTTTTCTTACTAGTGTTGTTATTTTATGTTTTAGGAAAATGCACGTTACACACGTTGATTCCGTTAAGTATTTTTTTATTAGTTTATTTTATGTTGCTTTAAGAAGCATAGAAAATATTTCCAATTTTGAAGATTATTAAAAAAATGTATTAGGAAGATTGATTCCAATAAGCGTCTTTGTTTATGTGTGCATATTGCAGACTATTTATCAACAATAAAAACTTATATAATCTCATTATTTTAGTTTTAAAAGAAAATATTATTCTAAACATTAATAATATTCTAATTAAAACCATATATAACATATTTATCCTTTAAATTTCATTAATTTACTTATCACAGATGTTGCATAATATTTTTCTAATTCAATCCATAGACGAAATTCTCAATTTCGTAATATGCACACCTCTTGGATAGACTTAGGGTGGGATTTAAAGAAAAAAAACCAACTGCACTAGCAATATTCGTAATATTATTTCGCACTAGAACACATCATGAAAGTATTTTTCTTCTGTCAGACGATACGTATAATAATAGAAAATAGCCTCCTACCGCCATCGGAAGATGATCCAAGAGACAAACTGTTTTATAAGGGGTATGGTTAATGGACTCAGAAATAACAATGTTTAAGTACATGGACCAAATGACAGGTGGAAACTGGTTGAAACTGGAAAGTACCCCTTTGCACGACAATGCAACAACATT
This sequence comes from Trichonephila clavata, assembly GCA_019973975.1. Lineage (NCBI taxonomy): Eukaryota > Metazoa > Arthropoda > Arachnida > Araneae > Nephilidae > Trichonephila > Trichonephila clavata. Next base: position 4,015 of record BMAO01036440.1, on the reverse strand, counting down.
GCTTGGGGTACCATCGAGTACAATAGCACGTCAAATCCAACTTTTATTCAGAGCATTACGACAGCCAACTATACGTGGTTGGCATGCTCTTTACTTTCCTTAATAGTGCCGCAGTATAACTATTCTGTACTCCCTAATGTAAAAATGTGCTGTTCTCTCCTGATCTTTGACCAAACAGAATTACAAATGCTACGTGTTTAGACACCTCTTGCATGTCTTGCTACTTCCGTATCCCTTTAGTGTGATTTCTTAAGTTCAGAGAGAAGTTCAGGTGTGGTCATCGTCACTTGACCGTGGAGATATCCCATAGAGTATATTCCAGCGATAAACGCAGGGCATAAATGAAATACTAACCGTAGGTGAAATGTGTATTTTCGCAATCCAAAGTAGTTAAATTTGCATTTGTGTGGATGATACAAAGCACTATGTTTAACAGAAGAATTATTTTTTTTTAATTACTCGTATTAAAAGATAAAAAACATGTTAAGACTAAAAAAAGACATGTCTCTGAGATAATAATTGGCGGATAATCGAGTATCAAAGGAAAATAACTGAAGTCGTTGGATATATGTACGTACTACAGTATACAGTCATATGTACTGTTAATATGTCATTGTGAAATTTTAGACATAATTGCCACAATATTGAATAATGTGGTAAAACACGACAGAATAATATTAAAATATATTGGAATAAAAAAGATTCTTCTGGAATTTCTTTAACCTCTTAACTGGTTTGCTCATACTCCATACGGGCTAACGAAATCTTGCCACTATCAGTTCGCCCGTACGCTTTGCAGGGACTGATATTTTCTTCTATCTATCTTTGATTTGTACATATTTTTAATTCTTCTCGTGCGATTATTAGTGCTAGTGGTTTTAAGAGATGCAAGTTGAAGATGGTACTGAGAAACTTCTCTTCCAGATTTTCTTTGTGGTGAAGGGGGTAATTAAAATAAACGGCAGGAATTTAGATTTTTGAAAATATTCGTTAAATAACAGGGTTTGACAAGGCTTTGCCCTTCTTGTTTGTTTGTGAAAAAGTGAGATTGAAAAGATAGTCCAAAATGTCCATACTGTATCTGTCCCCATTGCAATGTAAGACCAAGCATTACACCATATTTCAAATTGTGTGTGCTTTTATATATGAACACACTTGAACGTCTTAACTGTTTGAAAAGGAGTTACAAACATGGATTTTTTTAAAAAGAAAATAAAGAGAAATTATTTTTCATATATATGAAACATTCTTTATAGCATGCTGAGTGTACTTTTTTAAAGCAAATATTTTGGAGCTATTGTGCTCCACACAATTTTATAATATAAAATAGAGTGGAAACATTAAAATGAAAATTATTCTGTTAAGCATTATGCCTAGTTATATGTTTTTAAAAAAATGCGCCTTTTTTAGAACGTTTTGGGAAGTTTAATTGGTTGCTTAAGGAATTAAATGATCATATGAAAATTGGTTTATTGGTTGAAAGGTTTTTCAACAAATTTAATAAAGGGAATAGTTAACTTATATGAACTACTTTCTTCTATAAACTATATATACATATATTCTTTGCACAAGGCAAAAATATAGCTAATGCATTTTAGAAAATACATTTAAAAGTTAAAGGAGTTCTATATTTCTTTTTTACTAAAGACTATTTCAGCACAAAATGGAGACTAGACTTTGACCATTAAAGAAGCTGACTCTTTCAGTCCATAAATTGCGAACAGATCCAAGGATGCCTTTGAATATACGATGAAATCATTGAAAAACACCTCAGGGTTAAGAGAACCTTTCAAAGCATCAGGGTGAAGTTTTTCGAGTTGACCAAAATAGCTTGAATTTTCTGTCATATTTTATTCATGGTCTGCAGAACTGACGCAGTACACAGACTCTTGTAATGAAAAAGTGAAGAAGTGACCGGTATGGAAGAAACCCATGTCTTGTGACAAATAAAATAAGCAAAATATTTCGAAGTTGTATTTGATGAAAATAAAATGATAAAAGTACATGAATTTTAAAACTTGTTTCACTAAAAATAAAAAAAGTAGAAAAAGTAAATTTATAAAGAATTTTTGTCTATTTATTATTTATTTTATAAAACCAATGCAAAAAAACTAATTTAATTTTTTTAAGGATTTATTGTTAACAATGTATAGAAAATCTGTATTATCTGTTGTACGTTATACTATGATTTAAGGCTCTAAACTCTAAAAAAAACATCTCTTAAAACCTTTTAAATTTTATGTTTTTGAAAGCGTTTGTTATAATCATACAGCAAATGATTAGTTATATTGTTTAATTCCATGTTTGTCAAACTGTGGGGCGCACCCCTCTAGGGAAGTGTCATATCAGTGTAAGAGGGCGCAAGCTTACTGAAAAGTCGAAAGTGAAAGATTTTAAATACTTATTAATTTACTGAAAGGATGCAAAACAAAATTCATTCTGTCATAATAAAAATTTAATGTACATTTACACTGATATAATATACTTATAAATGTATTAGTATTTCACTTTGTTTTGGTAATTAATTAATCAATATTAAATTTAAAAACTACTAATGTCTTTCATGGGCTTGTCATGTTCAAAATGTAATACTTATAATTTGATAGTTTGTATGGTTTATAACCAATGTTGTTTTCTAGCTTTAGCGTCAAAGTATATATTTATTATTGCATTATTATTGTATGGAAGAGGGCTACGATGAAAATTATGATTGAAAATTGAGTCGCAGTTATTGTAAGTTTGAGAAGCACTGATTTAATTTATTTACCACTGTCGTTAATGCTGTGACGTTTGATTCAATAATGGTAGCGTGTTTGAAATATAATAATTTAGTTTAATTAAGTCACAGCTATTATTTACATTAATATACAAGTTTTCACTATGAGATGATTTTAGAGTCCAAAATAATTTTGTGAGGGAGGGATCTTGTTGATGTCTGTTCCATGCGAAGTTTTCGCTGTTCACTCTTTTCTCTCACGGCCCTCTTGTGCTCTCCCTGTGGTTGACCGACCCCGACCCCTTTCACACCCACATCCGGTGGTGGCGAAATGCTTCCCCTCGGGTCAAAGGTTGCAGGGGCTAATTAAGACACTCCCGTTGGAGTATATTAGCGACTGCAGGTGTCTTTGCACGTGTGGTCATCATTCTTCTAAAAACTGACCCGGCCGTGGGAAGAAAGTCCCAGATGTCTTAAAGGGGGACGCACATACGTCACAGCTTTTGGCGGAAAAAGGACCCGTGAGAGGGTGAACAGCGGAGACTGGCAGTGAACGGACACCAACAAGATCCCTCCCTCACAAAATTATTTTCGACTCTAAAATCATCTCATAGTGAAAACTTGTATATTAATGTAAATAATAGTTGTGACTTAATTAAACTAAATTATTATATTTCAAACACGCTACCATTATTGAATCAAACGTCACAGCATTAACGAAAGTGGTGGCAGCGGTGGGATTAATAAAAAATGCAGTAAAACGCGAATTTAAGGATGGAGATTTAGTACTTGTTTTGGCTACATCTCGAGGGAATAAATTAGCAGTACAGTGGATAGGTCCTGGGATGGTTTTAAATAAAATTTCCGAAACGAACTATTTGGTAGAAATTCCCGGCAGACGAGAAACCTCTCAAATCTATCACATAAATATGCTAAAACCGTATTACAAAAGCCCGGAACATTTGTTAACTTAATAATTACCGATGAAGCACACCAATCTCTCGCGGACCAGGATTTAGAAATCACATACTTAGAAAACAATTCCATCATTTATGATTTCGAGGATGTCATCCAGGCTAGCGAGTTAAGCAAATGTCTTCAAGACACACAAGTTAATCAGCTGCGCGAATTACTAAATAAACATTCTAAATGTTTCTCAAATGATCCCGGTTTAACTAATCTGGTTGTACACGAGATCCAGTTGGTTAATGATAAGCCAATTAGAACGAAGCCGTACTGAATGTCGCGCCGACAAAATGAAATTTTAAAAAACGAAATTAATCGAATGCTAAAATTAGG
>BMAO01036439.1:0-42534 GCA_019973975.1 Trichonephila clavata | reverse complement strand
CTTTTCGAAAGCGGGGCCGAGGTCGCCTTCGGAAGGCCGGGGCCGCGAAACTTGCGGGAATTTCGGCCTCCGATTTCGAATTCGTGCTCCCCTCGTCGGGATCGACCGGATTCCGGATTTCCGGGAAGATCCCGCGAGCGGTCCCGTCTTTATTCGGGAAAGAGCGCGCGGTCTCCCCTGGCGGCGAAAAGGTGCATTTCTGCCTTATCTCGGACAACTTTCGGGAATACGCGAAAAAGAAAAATACCGTGCGCGAGGCCCCGGAGGTTCCGCGTCGAACGAGTGCCCTTTCGGAACCGGAGTCGATCGCAGCGCCCCCTGTCCGGTTTTTTCGCATTTCTCTCCCGGGGCGCGAACCCGCGGGAGTTTATTTTTTTCGACCCCGGGGTCGCGCGGGGGACCTCCCGCGGAGTGTTGGAAAAAAAAATCGAGGTCCCAGCTCGTATTTTAATGTGTTTCGGACGGTCTCGAAATTGGAAAAAAAGCACCCCTCGGCGCCCCTGCACGGAAAAGTCGCGGCGCGATCGGGAAACGGACCTGAAATTCGGAAAGAGGGCACCCTGTTCCACCCGGGGTGCGGATTTCGTCGTTCCCGGACGGCCGCGGGGGTCCAAGTCGGCACGTTGGAGTGATCGTGAAGCGCGGAGCGCCGGAGACGACCCGGGGGGCCGCGCTTTCGCCCTCTTCGACGGACCGCACGGTTTCCTCTGCGTTTCGAGAGTCGACGACCCCTTCCGGTGCATCCGGAGACCTTTAAATCCGTTTCTAATTTTCTAGAAATCACTACTTTTTTTTCATTTTCCTTCTCAGAATTTTTATGCGAAAATTCTCATCGCTCCTATCATTCTTTTCAGGTACTTTCTTCGGGGAAATATATATATATGTATATTCGAAGATGAAATGGGAAAGCTGTGGAAAAAAACCAGGAAACTCCCCACCGGAAGTTGCGCCCTTTTTTTCGGGGGTGGGGGGGATGAAGTAAGTACCGTAACCTTTATTTATTTATTTATTTATTTTTGTAGCAATTATTCGCTAAGAGTACTGCTCTTTATTAAGACGTATATGTATATTGTAACGAAGGTACTGTCTATTTAATGTGTCACCCTTCGAGAAGAAAGCAAAAAAGAAAAAATCGAATCGGTACAGAGTACATTGAAGGGGGAATATGCGTAGAGGTAAATAATTTTATACACGCGTAGTGCCGGAAAGATTTTATTTCGAACCTATTTTCCACAGAAAAAGAAGACCGGTGCACGGAAGAAGAAAATACGCACAGGTGAGAAAAACACCGTCTATTTCATTCGGCATTTTCTTCTTATTTTTAATTATCCTACTGGGAGGGAACGGTGGATATCGGAAAGCAATGCACCTCGAAAGAAAAGAAGAGAAAAAAAAAAAATTAAATCGGTGTACAGTGTCGCGGTCTCTCACTACCCCTACGGTTATTAACACCCCTTTGCACGTCGTCTACAATTCGTAATTCATGACTACACGAGTAATAAATCACTTATTCGCATTATTCCCTACGATAGAAATACACAAATACTAATCAAACTTTTAAGAACAACACATTACGGTGGAGTGAGATCGGGATTCAATCGTGAACGACGGAACACTGACCGAAAACCCGGCGGATAACGCATGCAAAGGAACTACGCATTTATAACTCAATTTAGGAAAATCACACAGACCTGATATCGCTTCGAGACAGGATTCGCGACTACTTGAAGGATCCGCAGAGCGACTTCAATCCTCGATATCTTCGGTTACCTCCGAACCGAATGAATGAAGCTTTTTTCAATAATCTTCCTACCGCTGACCGAACTTCACCGAGTCGGACTAATCTCCCGGAATCACCTTCTCAACCCATCACGTAGTTTACTCCTCCATCGAAACACGTGGTCATCCTCGTCTCTTCGTTTCATTTCTCCCTTTTTATAGCTCTTTCGAACTCGCCGAGCCCGAAACTATCTCGTCTGCATAAGTCACACCTTCGGCTCTCGGCGGGGATCGGTTGAAATAAATACAATTCTAAAGATTACGAGAGAAGGTCGGCGAAACGCGTAGGCACCCGTCACAGCAGCCCACGTATATAAAAGAAATACACAACGGCAGGTAAGAAAAACCGAAACGTTATATTACACTATTTTTTCCCGTTCCGTTTTATTCCGCAGTTTCCCCTTGAGGTAAACCGAAATTCGTCTTTTTTTGGGGGGGGGCAATCTTCGAAATCTATTTTATATATTTAATATTACGGCCCGTACCGTTAAAGATTCCGAAAACACTCTGGTTTTGATTTTTTTACGACATTCGGAAGCAAAGTTACAGCATCGTCGGTCGACCGGAAACGGAGCTTGCAAAACCGGAAGTACGTCCCTACTCGAAATATTGGTAATATGACGAATCGAAATGTTCGGCGAAATGTTTTATTTCGTTCTATCTGTGTTATGAATCAAAACCTGAACTCTGTGTATGTATTTATTGCACTTTTTGTGAATAAAAAAAAACATTACTTTTTTTTTTTTTTTTTTAATTAGAAAAAAAAAAAAAAAAAAATATACCACATCGACCTAAACGTAATGTATATCCAACAATGCAATGTATATTACATTACATGAAAGGAGTCGTAATAATTTTAAAAGAAAAGTTCTGTGTGGCAAAGAATTACAAAAGAACATTAACATACCACTATTGGGAAAAAAAATTAATTAACTTAGTGGTACTCGAGAATTAAAAATTTCAGAGAAAAACGACCTGCATAACTGGCATTACTTTTAATTAATATATATCTATCCCTTCCATTCGGGGGAGGAAAAAATAAAAAAAAATACGCACAGGTGAAAAAAAAAAACTTACAAATATCCTACACATATTGTCATGAATTTTTCGGAGCACAGAAAAGCAAAAAGGAATAGTAACTGTAGAAAGAAAAAAATATTAATAAAACAATACTTTGGATAAAAGAAATTAAATCGGTACATTTACGAAGAAATATAAATACACAGAGGTGGCCGGAGGGGAAAAAAAAAATTACAAATCCACAGTCATGAAATTATGCAGTATTACTGGAATGAATATACTAATTTTAGGGGGGGAAGCGAAGCATAGCAAACACTTTTTATTTATTTATGTAAATCATAATGATAAAAAAATAAAAAGACAGGAAGAACTCGCAACCGCAGCATTGCACTCCGCAGGGGGCTGTATCAGTCAAACCTCGATTTCGAAGCACTCGACGGGGCCGGCCGACGACAGCTTTTCACGATCACTTCACCGGTTCGGCGGAACACCCGAGCCCACTCCCGGATCATTTCAAAGTCCGATGGAACACCGGAACGAAGCTCACACAACACCACTCCTCCCCGACGGCTTCCGGTGGACCTCGAAAATTTCACAAGTCCAAAACCTCTCCTTCTCGCCACTTCCTGCTCAGCTTCGGCGACCGATTCACTCCGAGCTCCTCCACCCTCCTCCCGACGGCGGGGCTCCCGTCACCGGGGCCCGCATGAGCCAGCGCCCTCTTCCGGTGGACCTCGAAAAATTTCGAAGTCCAAAACCACTCGTTCTCTCCACCACTCGCTCTTCCCTTCAACACCAACTCTATCCTCTCTCGACTTCCACACGAGCCTCGCACCCACTCCACTTCTCCCGACGGCTTGGCTCCCGTCACCAGGGCCCGCACGAGACAGCGCCCTCTTCCGGTGGACCTCGAAAAATTTCGAAGTCCACTTCTCTGCATCACCCTTCTCTTTCACATCAAACTCGATCCACTTACCTGCGAGCCTCGCACGAACCGTGCTCCACTTCTCCCGTCACCGGGGCCCGCATGCCCTCTTCCGGTGGACTCTCGACACGCTGAATTTTTTTTTTTTTTTTCCTTACTGCAACTCTCCAGTTTTCGGGGTCCCCTTTGAGGGAAACCGTTACCCCAAACAGCAGGGGGCGCCGGCGGAGCCAGCGAGTCCTCCGGACGAGGGATGAGTCTCAGTAGATCGCACTATGGTGGGTGCTCTGCTACTTACGACACCCCGTCCAGCAAGAACGTCGTCTGCAGACGACTCTACGCCCACTCACATCACTCGTCTGCCCGGAGGCAGGCTCGCAGGAGCAGGACCCTCGGAGTCTACGGAGGGTCCCGGAGGTCTCGGGCGTGCGAAGGGGCCACTTTCGCCCGCTCGCGCTCCCCGACGGCGGGCCGAGGGGGAACATCGAGGGGCTAGAGCTGCCGTTCGACGCGAGGGGCACACAATGATATCCTCACCGTTCTCGGGACGGCTTCCGACTTAGAGGCGTTCAGCCGTTATCCGAGCGGATGGTAGCTTCGCGCCACCGGCGGCACCACCGAGCGCAGTACCAAATGTCCGAACCTACGGTTCCTCTCGTACTGGGCAGATTTTACCGTCGCGACGACCCGTCTTCATGAGGGTAAAACTAACCTGTCTCACGACGGTCTAAACCCAGCTCACGTTACCTGTTAGTGGGTGAACAATCCAACGCTTTGCGAATTCTGCTTCGCAATGATAGGAAGAGCCGACATCGAAGAATCAATAAGCGACGTCGCTATGAACGCTTGGCCGCCACAAGCCAGTTATCCCTCCGGTAACTTTTCTGACACCTCTCGCGTGAGACTCTCACGCATCGAAAGGATCGATGGGCCCCTCTTTCGAGGTCCCCTTCCTTACTGAAGAACGAGATCGAGCCGGCTTTTGCCCCTTTGCTCTAAGCCAGGTTTCCGTCCCGGCCGAGCCGGCCTTGGGACACCTGCGTTGCCTTTTGACAGATGTTCCGCCCCAGACAAACTGCCTGCCTGACACTGTCTTCGGAGCTCTTCCCCGCCACTTTCAAATAAATGGGGGTTACAGTTCACATAACACGTCGCATCCCGTAAGATGGACCACAGAGCATCACCGAATCAGTAACAAGGCGATCAAAGTAGTGGTATTTCACAGACTCGCCTCGCAAAAGACTCCCACCTAGACTACGCCAATAATGCCTCGCCACAGAGTCAGACTACAGTCAAGCTCGAAAGGGTCTTCTTTCCCCGATGAATTCGCCAAGCCCGTTCCCTTGGCTGTGGTTTCGCTAGATAGTAGATAGGGACAGTGGGAATCTCGTTAATCCATTCATGCGCGTCACTAATTAGATGACGAGGCGTTTGGCTACCTTAAGAAAGTCATAGTTACTTCCGCCGTTTACCCGCGCTTCATTGAATTTCTTCACTTTGACATTCAGAGCACTGGGCAGAAATCACATTGCGTCAACACCGTTCTCCGGCCGTCGCAATGCTTTGTTTTAATTAGACAGTCGGATTCCCCTAGTCCGTGCCAGTTCTTGTTCGTTTCCACGATGTCCCGCGGCACAAGCCCCGGCTCTCGAAGGAGCGAGGCCACCCTCTTTCCTCTTCCCTCCGTCCGCGTAGGGGTCCGACCACGCCTCGGAGAGGGCGGTCAGTCCCCACGGCAGAAGCGGAAGAAATACGGCAAAAGAGGTCCGCGAGGACGGAAACACAAGAGCCAATCCTTTTCCCGAAGTTAGGGATCGAACTTGCCGACTTCCCTTACCTACATTGTTCTAGAGACTAGAGGCTGTTCACCTTGGAGACCTGCTGCGGATATGGGTACGGACCGGCACGAAAATCACACTCTCTCCCTCGGTTTTTCAAGGGCCGGCGGAGGCGCACCGGACACGGCAGCAGCGACCGTGCTCTTACGAGAACAGCGTCCCTATCTCCTCGTGACGAGATTCCAGGGACACGAGCTCTTACGAAGAAAAGTCAACTCTTCTCCGGGTCCTCCGACGGCGTCGCCGAGTTCGTTTGCGTTACCGCACTTGGGACACGGGTGCCCCTATCTCCGTGTCCGGGTAAGGGAATATTAACCCTTTTCCCATTCTCCATTACTTCTCATCTCAAATAATAATAGAAGCTTTTAATAATTCCATTAGGAAGTGAATCAGGACCGACTCACCCATGTTCAACTGCTGTTCACATGGAACCCTTCTCCGTGCTTCAGTCTTCGAGGTTCTCACTCGAATATTTGCTACTACCACCAAGATCTGCACCGGCGGAGGCTCCAGTCGGGTTCGCGCCCTGACCTTCTACGCGCTCCGCCGCGACCCTCCTACTCCTTTCTCCGTATCCGAAACGTTAGAGAAAGGGCCGGGTATGGGCTCGACGCTGGAGCGCCATCCATTTTCAGGACCGGTTGCTTAGGCAGGTGAGTTGTTACACACTCCTTAGCGGATGCCGACTTCCGTGGCCACCGTCCTGCTGTATAGAGCAACCGACACCTTTTATGGGGTCTCTGAGCGTCCCGCATCGGGCGCCTTAACCCGGCGTTCGGTTCATCCCGCAGCGCCAGTTCTGCTTACCAAAAGTGGCCCACGCGCCACTCTGCATCCTTACTCGGGAGGCCTCCGAATCGGGAGAGGCTCCCTTCTCGTCCGTTCGTAGTTTGAGAAGAGGTCGAGTGACACGGGCGTCCCCGAGGCGCTCTAATCATTCTCTCTACCCGGCGAGACTGCTGCCGACGAGCGACGGCTATCCTGAGGGAAACTTCGGAGGGAACCAGCTACCAGGTGGTTCGATTGGTCTTTCGCCCCTATACTCGGGTCGGACGATCGATTTGCACGTCAGAACCGCTTCGGACCTCCAGCCGAGTTTCCTCGGCCTTCGTCCTGCCCGAGAATAGTTCACCACCTATCGGGTCCCTGCCCTCGTGCTCTCGCTCCGTTCCCACTTCAAGGCACGGGCGGTCGCTGCGCCCCCCTCGAGTCAGAGGAGGGATCGCGATCTACGCTTTCGCTGCGCCTCTGGGCTTCGTAGAGTACCTTTAGACTCGCACGAGAGCAAGACTCCTTGGTCCGTGTTTCAAGACGGGTCGGGTGGGTGACCGACCTACTCGTCGCGGAACCGCAACTCCCTCCGCCCGCATGAGTACATTTCCGACTTCGAGGAGTCGTCCGAAGGACCGCCCTCCACGAGGGACGAGGCGCGTCGGCGACGGACGGGCTTCAGGTGCCCGGAAGAGGCGGACGACGGGAGGAGCTGGCCCGTGCGGGCACCGGGTCGCCCTCTCTGCATCGGGCCCCCGGGGGACGCCGGCGCTCCCGAAGGTGCGCGGCGGACTCACCCGGAGGCGGAGAGAAGAAGGCGACCGGCCGCGACTTCCCTAGAATCCCGCGGAGAAGTGCGTCGCTCGACAGCGACTGAGTCTCCGCGGAAGGTCGGGACTTCGAGGGCCCACCCGTTTCCCTCCGAGCAGTTTCACGTCTCTTGAACTCTCTCTTCAAAGTTCTTTGCAACTTTCCCTCACGGTACTTGTTTGCTATCGGTCTCGCGGTCGTATTTAGCCTTGGGAGGAGTCTACCTCCCGCCTTGGGGCTGCACTCCCGAGCAACCCGACTCTCCGGAGGCGCCGGCACCGCCGACGGGGCTCGAGGACACGGGCCTGGCACCCGCCACGGGAAAAGCCCCTGTCAGGGGGACTTACCTCGAACCCTGCGGCGGACCTGCGCGCACTCCTTACGCCACATTTCCCGAATTGCGCCTCTCGACGCAGGGATTCGGCGCTGGGCTCTTCCCTTTTCGCTCGCCGCTACTGGGGGAATCACTGTTGTTTTCTTTTCCTCCGCTTACTGATATGCTTAAGTTCGGCGGGTTCTCTCGTCTGATCTGAGGTCGCTTCTCGTTTTCATAGTTATCCCTTCGTCTTGCTCCCGGGGGTACGTTTGCGGTCGATCCCCGGGAGAGATCGTTCTCTGAGCCCACGGACGAATCCGAAGGGGCCGTTTGGTCACCTTCCGAGGAAAGAACCTCTGCATGCATCACGCGACCCTCAGACAGGCGAGGCTCCCGCAGAGAAGCGGGAGCCGCAATGTGCGTTCGAATAATCAGTGATCTGAGTGTTCTGCAATTCACACCAAATCTCGCAGCTGGCTGCGTTCTTCATCGACCCGCGAGCCGAGTGATCCACTGCTCGGAGCTGTACGATGCGACAATTTTCATCGCGTCCGCCGCACGAAGGACGCTTTATCTAGAATTTCTTCGTTTTTGTTTCCTCCCCCGAAGGGAAGGGGCAGTGGGGCGGTGCGCACGCGGGCGCATCTCTTCGAGCCGTGCTCGGAAATCCGAACATCCCTCCTGCCGCAAAATCGGCCGGGAACAGGCACCCCTCGACTGCCCTCCGTTCGAATCAAAAAATTTTAAGAAAAAAAAAATTTTTTTTCTTCTCTCTTCGGCGGTGGGTTCCCCAACCCCACCGCCATCCAGCTTTTTAATATATATATATGCGGTGGGTGCTCCAAGCCCATTCCGCTCTCAATCAAAATGATCCTTTCACATTTTATCCAGCTTTTCAATATATGCGGTGGGTGGTCCCATTCCGCTCTTATTAAAATCTTATTAAAGATTGCAATGATCCTTCCACAGGTTCACCTACGGAAACCTTGTTACGACTTTTACCTCCTCTAAGCGGCCAAGTTCGGTCATCTTCCCGGCACGTCGGCTCGACCCCGGAGAGGTCGCCCGAGCGCTGGTCCGAAGACCTCACTCCACCGCTCAATCGGAGATAGCGACGGGCGGTGTGTACAAAGGGCAGTGACTTAGTCGGCACGAGTTAGTGACTCGCGCCTACTGGGAATTCCTCGTTCGAGGGGAATAATTACAATCCCCTGTCCCCAGCACTGAGAGAGACTGCTCGGGTTACCCAGGCCCGACGGCCGAGGCACCTTCGCACGTTGTCCCCTCTACTGTAGCGCACGTGCGGCCCCGGACATCTAAGGGCATCACAGACCTGCAATCGCTCTCTCTCGTACGGCTTCGAAGCCGCCGGTCCCTCTAAGAAGTTCCCCTCCATCGCGATAGGATGAAGGGCACCTATTTAATAGGCGAGAATCTCGTTCGTTTATCGGAATTAACCAGACAGGTCACCCCACGAACCAACTGCGGCCATGCACCACCATCCACGGAATCTAGAAAGAGCTGTCAATCTGTCCATCGAGCACATGTCCGGACCGGGTGAGTTGTCCCGTGTTGAGTCAAATTAAGCCGTAGGCTCCACTCCTGGTAGTGCCCCTCCGTCAATTCCTTTAAGTTCCAGCTTTGCAACCATACTTCCCCCGGAGCCTGAACTCAGGTTTCCCGGGCAAGCTGCCCGGCGCGTCACGTTCGTACGCAGCCGGATCGCTGGAGGGTATCGTTTACGGTCAGAACTACAAAGGTATCTAATCTTCTTTGAGCCTCTGACTTTCGTTCTTGGTCAATGGAAGCATTCTTGGCAAATGCCTTCGCAGTGGGTCGTCTTCCGACGGTCCAAGAATTTCACCTCTAGCGTCGGAATACGGATGCCCCCGTCTGCTCCTATCGATCATTCCCTCGGTCTCCGTCGACCTGTTCCCACGGAAACCCGGGACCGAGGGCGTCTTCCATCGTTCCGTGCATTACTATCCAGGCGGCAGGGCCTGCTCTGAGCACTCTAATTTTTGCAAAGCGATCACCGCCTTCCACCCGGGGACGACCTTTTAAAATCACCCCGCGAGGTGGCGGGCAGAATGCCCGGAAGCGCAGCGGGAGACCGCGCGAGCGGCCCCCGGCGTCCGGAGCAGAGGTCCGACTACGAGCTTTTTAACTGCAACAATTTTAGTATACGCTACCGGAGCTAAAATTACCGCAGCGGCTGGCATTAGTCTTGCCCTCCGGTAGGTCCTCGTTAGGGGGTTTAGAGCGTACTCATTCCGATCACGGGGTCTCGATGAGTCCCGTATCGTTATTTTTCGTCACTACCTCCCCGAGCCGGGAGTGGGTAATTTGCGTGCCTGCTGCCTTCCTTAGATGTGGTAGCCGTCTCTCAGGCTCCCTCTCCGGAATCGAACCCTGATTCCCCGTCACCCGTGGCGACCACGGTAGGCGCATGACCTACCGTCGACAGTTGATAGGGCAGACACTTGAAAGATGCGTCGCCGGGACGGGCCCGTGCGATCTGCCAAAGTTACTCAGCTTCGGTTCACGTTTCCGATCCCCACCCCGAGAGGAGGGGCCGGTCACAATCTAATAAAAGCGCTCGTCCCCCGGAGGGTCGGAGCTCGGCTGCATGTATTAGCTCTAGAATTGCCACAGTTATCCAAGTAACGCGTCACGATCCAATGAACCGTGACTGATTTAATGAGCCATTTGCGGTTTCGCCGTCGGAGCGGCAAGTACTGAGACATGCATGGCTTAATCTTTGAGACAAGCATATGCTACTGGCAGGATCAACCAGGTATCCTTCCATTTCGTCGAACGGCGAGCGGAACAGTCCGCACGCCGCCGGCCTTACACTTCGGTTCACCATCCACTTTTTACGACGTGCGCAAGGGAACGCAGTCTGAAGCGTTCGCTTCCGTAGATTTCGAAAGAGCCGTCGGCCATCGCAAGGATCAGGCCGGCTCCGTGGCAGATCAAATGCGAGACTCGCCGAAGCCTCCGGAGAGGCCGGGCGAGCCGAGCAGAGAGACAGGTTGTGTCCCGCCGAAGCGGGAGATACACGGTCCCGGCGTACCCAGCACGGGACCAATCAGAGACGGGTCACCCCATCGGAAGCAACCGCCGGTCCGCAGAGCTCGACGAAACTAGGACGACGGCGCCTCCCGCCCGACAACATGGACACGTTGCAGGCTTCGCACGCGACGTCGTCGTCGTTCCGCCTCGCTCCGCAGTCGACGGCAGTCGCCTCGACGAGAGGCAGCACCGCAGTCCGGGACGATCTACTCGAATGCAGTTCCGCGACGATCCACTTCTCCGCGACCATCTGATGGAATTCACCGCGACGACACACTCTTCCGTCCTCTTCCGTCAATCTCCTACGGTCCTCTTCCGTCAATCCCCTACGGTCCTCTTCCGTCAGGTCCCCTTCCTTCCGTCCGGGCCGGGGGCAGGTCCTCTTCCGTCCACTGACAGGCTTCTCCTCCTCGGGGATCCGTCCAACGCGTTCCTCCGCCGGACCCTAACCTACGACGCGGCTGGCCAGAGAGAAAATCCTTCGGCAGCCTCCTGGGAGGCACCATTCTAGAGGCTGGTCACCCCATCGGAAGCAACCGCCGGCCCGCAGAGCTCCACCGTATTCCGACGACGGCACCTCCCGCCCGACAACATGGACACGTTGCAGGCTTCGCACGCGACGTCGTCGTCGTTCCGGTCCGCTCCGCAGTCGACGGCAGTCGCCTCGACGAGAGGCAACATCGTGGTCCCGCCGAAGCGGGAGATACACGGTCCCGGCGAACCCAGCACGGGACTAATCAGAGACGGGTCACCCCATCGGAAGCAACCGCCGAAGCGGGAGATACACGGTCCCGGCGAACCCAGCACGGGACGATATAAATACGATCATCCCGGCTATCAGAGCACGGGACAATCACACATGCCCCTTCCGAAGCGACCGCATCGCTCACCGAATTCCGACGCGAATAAAACCTGCCCCGTTCCAGGCTTCGCTCGCGACGTCGTTACGGTTCGCTCAGCAGTCGACCTCCTCGGAGGCGGTCCCGGCCGACAAAGCACGGCACGGGACTACTCGGGCCCCTGCCCGAGGGGGGTGACGTAGGCAGATCCGCAGAGCTCGCCGAATCCAGACGTCACCTCGCAACCTGGGCACGTTGAGAGGTTTCGCACGCGATCCGGTTCGTTCATTGGAAACCAGTCCACCACATCAGGAGACTCAGATCCAACCCACTCGAGTGGTGTTTCGATCATGACTCTCAGACCTGATACCTCAGACAGGTCCTCCCCATATAGGGTATCGACCTGTCCAGATATCTTGGAAACGATTTCGATCTGCGGTCCTCCGCGGCACCGGGCGTCCGGGGGAGGAGGGGAGGGGAGAGAATCCTGCCCCACTTCTTTACCTCGAAATCGTGGGAACACCGGAATCCGAGTACGGAAAACGTCGCGCCCCGAAGGGCTCCGGGCGACGACAGCACCACCGCCCGACCTCGGCGGCGGGGTGTCGTGACCGCGATTCCGCCGGGGCACCACTCTTCCGGTTCCTTCGCAGGTACGGAGAGAGCTGTGCGTCGTCGGAACGAAGAGACCGCGAACCCGCCGCCTGGACCGGACCGGCGAGTGGTCGTGACCCCGGCTCCGCCGGAGCACCACCTCTCCCGTCACGACGCAACACCACTCTCGAGAGGCACGGAGAAGGTGGTGCGTCGTCGGAACGAAGAGACCGCGAACCCGCCGCCTGGACCGGACCGGCGAGTGGTCGTGACCCCGGCTCCGCCGGAGCACCACCTCTCCCGTTACGACGCAACACCACTCTCGAGAGGCACGGAGAGAGTGGTGCGTCGTCGGAACGAAGAGACCGCGAACCCGCCGTTGCAAAATCAACGGCGAGCTGTCGTGACTCCGACTCCGCCGGAGCACGACGCGTTCCGTTACGACGCAACACCACTCTCGAGAGGCACGGAGAGAGTGGTGCGTCGTCGGAACGAAGAGACCGCGAACCCGCCGCCTGGACCGGACCGGCGAGTGGTCGTGACCCCGGCTCCGCCGGAGCACCACCTCTCCCGTTCCAACGCAACACCACTCTCGAGAGGCACGGAGAGAGTGGTGCGTCGTCGGAACGAAGAGACCGCGAACCCGCCGTTGCAAAATCAACGGCGAGCTGTCGTGACTCCGACTCCGCCGGAGCACGACGCGTTCCGTTTCGCTCCGAGGCACCGGCCCGAGGGGTGCCCCGGCGGAACGCAGGGACCGCGAGCACGCCGCCGGGTCCCGGGAGGGCCACCTCGCGTTACACCAAAACGCGAGAAGGAAGCTCGAGAGCGCTCATCCGAGGACCGTCGACATCATTCGTGCACTCGCACCCCGCCCCGAGAGCGAGAGGAGAGCTCCTGTCGAACCTCGGAAGTGCAGCTCGATCGAGCACACACCTCCCCCTATATAGGGCAACTAGCGTGCCAGCTATCTTGGAAACGTTCTTCGTCTCCGGTGCGCTGCGGCATGATGCTTGCCGACGGGGAGGGGAGGGGACAGAATCTCGTGCAGTTTCTTAGGCAAAATGTGGGACCAAAAATTCATTTTTCGAGAAAAAATGGAAATTTCCAAAGAACTCTCGACAGACCTCGCGCTACTTCGTTTTCAGGACCACTCTCCGAATTTCGGGGTCCTGGGACCCTTTTTCGGGGAGTTGATTTCGGGGGTCCCGAAACTTCAAAAATTCGTAACTCGGGAACCGAAGGGAATTTCCGCTCGAAACCGGTACCGCGGAAGGGGACCGGGGATCTCCTTCCCCCGTTTCGATCTCGGAGCCCTGCCTCCAAGGGGGTCCCCTGGGGGTCCCTTCCGAAAAACGTTTTTTTTCTGCCCTTTTCGCCCCTAAATCCTAAACCGGAGCCTCCGAGGACTTCTTTCTGGTACGGATCGAAAGGCCAGGTCGCGGGCCTCCAGAAAAATTTTTTTTTAAAAAATTGGCTCCTGCGGGGGCCCCGTGGGGGGGGACCCTAGCTGTACCTTGCGCGGCTTCCCGAGGCCCCCCCGATCGTCGTGGAGTCTCGAAAAAAATTGTGCCGGTGCGTCGCGACGAGGCGCGCCTCGTATCGGAGTCTCGTAATTTTGGAACCTACGGGGGCCCCTGCAGACGCCGGGCCCCGAGACGACACGACGCCCTTTCCGGAAGGAGAACCCGCCGTTCGATTTCGATCGGGAAGATGTCGATAGACGCGTCTCGACGGGTTCTACCTCGGTACCCAATTCGGAGGCGATCGGACTCCTTGCGGGGGCTCCCGGGCCCGAAAAAAAAAATTTTGAGGGCCCCGGAAGGGAACGCAAAAAGAAGTTACGGTCCGATTTCGTCGATCGACCCGTCCAAATGTGCGTATTCGAGAGCTCTTTCGTTTAAAATTAAGTTTGAGTCGCTAGCCCTCTCCGTTCGCGAGTTATTCGAAAACGTTGCGTTTCGAACCCGGGACTTTGAAATTTTTCGCGAAATTTCGAAATTCGCGAATAAAAAAAAAAGTTCTGAATTTATTTCTACGAAAGGCACCTCCGTCGATGCGTGTCGACCGGGTCTATCGTAGGACACCCGATTCACGAAATTAGACCCTTTTTTCCGGGAGTTATTCGAAAACGTTGCGTTTCGAACCCGGGACTTTGAAACTTTCGCGACATTTCGAAAAACCTCCTCCGCCTATAAAACGCGAACCGAACGAGTCACGAGCTCTAATCTTCGCAGGCGGGTAGGTCCCGTCGAGAGGAACCCGAAAACACGAGATTCGGGATCCTGGCCCCGAATCCGGCCCCGCTACGAGGTGGGCCCCGAAAACGCTCCCGGGCCCCCAGATCGCTAACCGGCGTAACGGGAACCAACCGGAATTTATCTCGGGTAGAACTCGATGAGGGCCGCGTCCCCAGCGATTTTCGGAGCCCTGCCCGCAACGGGGGGCCCCGTGGAAAAAGGGGCCCGAGGTCGCCTTCGGGAGGCCGGGGACCCGAAAGTGGACGGAATTTCGGAATTCCGATTTCGGATTCGAGCTCGTCTCGCCGAGACGGACCGGAATCTGGATTTCCGGGAAGATCCCGCGAGCGGTTCCGAAATTAAGAGCGGGAGAAGGAGTTTTTTTTTTATTTTCCGGGACCGGAAATCGCGGTTTTTCCGCCCTGTCCGGAGAACCGTTCCGAATCGGGAAAAGAGGACGACGTGCCGGGACGGCCCCGGAGGTGCCGCGTCGGAAGAGCTCCTTTCCGGTTCCGGGAGTCGACCGCAGCGCCCCCTGCGTCCGCTTATCCCGTTTTTTTCCCATTTTTCCCGGAGGGCGAACCCGCGGGATTTCCGTTTTTTCGACCCCGGGGTCGAGCGGGGGACCGCCCGAGGAGTCCTCGGAAAAAAATTCGGGGTCCCGGCGGGTCGTTTTCGTCGTTTCGGAGAGTGCGGAAATCGAAAGAAAAAAAAAATTTCGAATTTCTCCGGAACGGTCCGAAAAAAAAAATATTCGATCTAAAATTAAGAAAAAAACATCTTTTTCATCGCCTCGCCGAGTTCTTTCCGAATCTGCAAAATTTATTGGCTTGAGACTCTTGGGTAAAAAGTTGTGTCCTCGGAAAGGGTCATTTTCCTCAGGAAAATTCGAAAAAATTCATTTTTTTCAAAAATCAATAAAAAAAAAAGTTTCGCAGATACAAGAAAACTCAACATATATTTTTTCCTCGCCTCGAACAGCTCTTTCAGAATCTTTAAAGTTTACGTTCTTGGATCTAATAGTTAAAAAGTTGTGTCCTCGGAAATGGTCATTTTTCTCATTAAAATTCGAAAAATTTATTTTTTTTCAAACCTGAATAAAAAAAAAAGTTTCAGAGATACAAGAAAACTCAACATATATTTTTTTCTCGTCTCTGAGAGATCTTTCAGAATCTGTAAAGTTTTTGTTCGTGGGTCCAATAACAAAAAAGTTGTCTCCTCGGATAGGGTCATTTTCCTCATTAAAATTCGAAAAATTTAATTTTTTTCAAACCTGAATACAAAAAAAAGTTTTATAGATACAGGAAAACGTAACATATATTTTTTTCTCGCCTCGAACAGCCCTTTCAGAATCTGTAAAGTTTTTGTTCGTGGGTCTAATAACAAAAAAGTTGTCTCCTCGGATAGGGTCATTTTCCCCACGTAAAATCCAAAATTTTAATTTTCTTTCAAACCTGAATAAAAAAAAAAGTTTCACAGATACGGGAAAAGTCAACATATATTTTTTTCTCGCCTCGAAGAGATCTTTCAGAATCTGCAAAGTTTACGTTAGTGGGTCCAATAACAAAAAAGTTGTGCGAGGAGCAAGGGTCCTCTCTTTAGTGAAAAATCGACAAATCCGACGCTTCGGAGAGCCCCCGACGGAAAAGTTGCGGCGGCATCGGGAAAAGGACTGGAAATTCGGAAAGGGCGCACCCGGTTCCACCCGGGGTGCGGATTCGGCGCGTTTCGGACGGCCGCCGGGGATCCAAGTCGTCACGTGGGCGTGGTGCGGAAGCGCGGAGCACCGGAGTCCCTCCGTTTCGCTCCTTTCGACCCGCCGCACGGTTCGCTTCCTCTTTTCTTCCATTCCCGCGCTTCCGGAGACCTCTCCCGATCCTTTCGGGACGTTTCTTCCATCCCTACATTTTAAAAAAAATTTCAGAGATTTTTTTTTCCGACCCGAATAAAAAAGAAAGTTACGGAGCCGTCCTCGAAAAAAGCACATCCTCGTCTTCGTCTCGGCGAGTTCTTTCGGGATACGTAAAGATCGATTCGTTCGGTGCGATAGGTAAAGAGCAGCGCGCGGAGCAAGTTTCGTTTTCCGGAGGAAAATCGGAAAAATTCCGAGTCTCTTCAAAGTCCATCGAAGGAGAGAGTTTCGGAGCTAGGTGCGAAAACGGCACGCCGGCGTCTTCGTCTCGTCGAGTCCTTTCCGAATCTGTAAAGAACAATTCGCGGAAACCGACGGCGCGAAAGTGGCTCGCGGAGAGAGGGTCTTTTTTCTCCGGAAAATTCGAAAAACTTCAATGTTTTTTCCGACCCCTTTTCCGACGAGCTACGCTTCGAAACGGTACACCATAGTCTTCGTCTCGGCGAGTTCTTTCTGAATCTGTAAAGATCAATCACCGGAAACCGATGAGTAAAAAGCGGCGCACGGAGCGAGGGTCTTTTGGGTCGAGAAAATTCGAAAAAATCAGACGTTTTTTCGAACCGCCGTAAAAAAAAAAACTTACGGAGCTACGCGAGAAAACGACACACGGCCGTCTTCGTCTCGAGGAGTTCTTTCGGAATCTGCGGATTTCGAGTCCGGGAACCGAGCCGTTCGAAGGGCGCGATTTTTCGAAGGGAGCGCCCTCCCTTCGCAATTCCTTCGAAAATCGATAAAAAAAAAAGTTACGGAGCCACGACCGAAACCGAGATATCTTTTTCTTCTCCTCGGCGAGCTCTACCTTCCGAGGCGAAATTCGAGAGCGGGGCGTTAAAAAAATTTCGTTTTCGGAAAAAAAAATCCGACCCCGCGGGTTCGAACCCCGCCGACCCGAACCGGGGCGCCTCGAAACTTCGAAATCCGGCGTTCCGGAGGGCGAAGTGAAAAGTCCGGACGGCGAAAGGGCGCCGAGTTTGAAAAAAAAAAAAAAAAAATCGAAGCGATCCGATTCCCGGGCCCCGGAGTCGAAGGACCCGGTCGGGACCCTTCGAGAAAAAGTTTCGGAGTCCTCGAAACGCACCCGAAAAGGGTCCTTTTCGGAAATTTCCGACGGGGAGGGGGCGTGGCACTCGGTCTCCGAAATTCCCCGCCGCGCCGGACATCAGGACGACGGAATTCAGTCCGGAAGATCTTCGGGAATACCTGTCGAGTTTTTTTCTTTTTTTCTTCCATTTCTCGAAGGCGGGAAACCTTCCGCGCTCAATAACTCCCGAAATTGCGATCCGATTCTCTCGAAATTAACTTCTTTCGAATGGTCTAGGCGAGAGGATTCCGAAAACGTGTCGGTCGAGGTTCGGGTCTCGAACGCGAGACCCTCGCCAGGGAGGGGCCTTTTTCGCTCCGAACCGCACAACTCGCGAACCCGCGGGAATTTTCGATTCAAAAAATTCGTGCGGGTGGGTCCCGTGAGGACGCCTCCCCGTGGCGAGTTTCGGAGCGCTGCGCCCCACGGCGCCCCGGCGAAAAAATGGGAAAGGAACGCAAATTCGGCGGGCCCGGGCGCGCGAACCGACCGGAATTTCGGAATTCGAACGCCGGGACCGCGTTCGCCCGGTCGGGATCTACCCGAATCTGGAGTTTCGGGACGATCCCTCGAGCGGTCCCGTTTTTATTCGGGAAAGAGTGTATTTTTTTTTTATTTGCAGGGGCGGCGAAACGCGGTTTTCCCGCCGTATCTCGAGAACTCTCGGGAGTACCTCCGAGAAAAAAATATGTCCGTGAAGCCCCGAGGGAGCCGCGTCGAACGAGTGCCCTTCCGGACCCTCGAGTCGATCGCAGCGCCCCCTAGGCGGGTTTTTCGGGTTTTTACGATTTAATTCCCGGGGCGCAAACTTACGGGAATTTTTTTTTTCGGACCCCGCCGTCGCGCAGGGGTCCTCCGGGAGCACCCGCCGAAAAAAACAGGAGGTCCCAGCTCTCGTTTTTAGGTCCGCGGCACGGCCCGGAAGTGCGAAAACGGCGCACCCGGTGGCGCCCCTGCATCGCGCGTCGGCCGCGTTTCCGCACCGGGAGGTTCGAGCCCGCACCGGGAGCACCCCGCAGCCCGAAAACGGGGCGGATCGGGCGGACTCCGGGTCCGCTTCGGGGCGCGCCCCTATTCGTAGGTCGCATTCCACTCCTTCGGGGGGGCTTAAAAAAAAAAGTTTTCGATTTAAAATCGAGAACGAAACATTTTCCGACTCCCCCGGACGTGCTCTCTCGCAATACGCGAGAATCGTTCGGAAAGTCGGGTGCGAAAAGAAACACGCGGCCTCCGACGACGGAATGGTAGCAGTTTTTCGACGGAACACCGGAGCCGAGCTTCGGGACTTAGAAAAAATTCGCGAATTTCGGAAATATCGGAATAAAAAAAAAAGTTACCGATCGATTTACACGAAAGGCGCCTCCCCGGGTCGGGGTCGACGAGGACCGTCTTTTCGTACCCCATTTTCGAAGATAGACCCTTTATTCCGGGAGTTATTCGAAAACGTTGCGTTTCGATTTTGGACTTAGAAAAAATTCGCGAAATTTCGAAATTCGCGAATAAAAAAAAAAGTTTTCATTTTATTTCTACGAAAGGCACCTCCGTCGATGCGCGTCGACCGGGTCTATCGTCCGACACCCGATTCACGAAATTAGACCCTTTTTTCCGGGAGTTATTCGAAAACGTTGCGTTTCGAACCCGGGACTTTGAAATTTTCGCGACATTTCGAAAAACCTCCTCCGCCCGTAAAACGCGAACCGAACGAGTCACGAGCTCGAATCTTCGCAGGCGGGTAGGTCCCGTCGAGAGGAACCCGAAAATACGAGATTCGGGATCCTGGCCCCGAATCCGGGCCCGCTACGAGGTGGGCCCCGAAAACGCTCCCGGGCCCCCAGATCGCGAACGGGCGTCCCGGGACGCACGAGAAATTTATCTCGGGTAGAACTCGACGCCGCCCGCTTCCCCAGCGATTTTCGGAGCCCTGCCTGCAACGGGGGGCCCCGTGGAAAAGGGGGCCCGAGGTCGCCTTCGGGAGGCCGGGGACCCGAAAGTCGACGGAATTTCGGAATTCCGATTTCGGATTCGAGCTCGTCTCGCCGAGACGGACCGGAATCTGGATTTCCGGGAAGATCCCGCGAGCGGTTCCGAAATTAAGAGCGGGAGAAGGTGTTTTTTTTTTATTTTCCGGGACCGGAAACCGCGGTTTTTCCGCCCTGTCCGGAGAACCGTTCCGAATGGGGAAGAGAGGACGACGTGCCGGGACGGCCCCGGAGGTGCCGCGTCGGAAGAGCTCCTTTCCGGTTCCGGGAGTCGACCGCAGCGCCCCCTGCGTCCGTTTATCCCGTTTTTCTCCCATTTTTCCCGGAGGGCGAACCCGCAAAATTTCCGTTTTTTCGACCCCGGGGTCGAGCGGGGGACCGCCCGAGGAGCCCTCCGAAAAAAATTCGGGGTCCCTGCGGGTCGTTTTCGTCGTTTCGGAGAGTGCGGAAATCGAAAGAAAAAAAAAATTTCGAATTTCTCCGGAGCGGTCCGAAAAAAAAAATATTCGATCTAAAATTAAGAAAAAAACATCTTTTTCATCGCCTCTCCGAGTTCTTTCCGAATCTGCAAAATTTATTGGCTTGAGACTCTTGGGTAAAAAGTTGTGTCCTCGGAAAGGGTCATTTTCCTCAGGAAAATTCGAAAAAATTCATTTTTTTCAAAAATCAATAAAAAAAAAAGTTTCGCAGATACAAGAAAACTCAACATATATTTTTTCCTCGCCTCGAACAGCTCTTTCAGAATCTTTAAAGTTTACGTTCTTGGATCTAATAGTTAAAAAGTTGTGTCCTCGGATAGGGTCATTTTTCTCATTAAAATTCGAAAGATTTAATTTTCTTTCAAACCTGAATAAAAAAAAAAGTTTCACAGATACGGGAAAACGTAACATATATTTTTTTCTCGCCTCGAACAGCCCTTTCAGAATCTGCAAAGTTTTAGTTCGTGGGTATAATAACAAAAAAGTTGTCTCCTCGGATAGGGTCATTTTCCTCATGAAAATTCGAAAAAATTATTTTTCTTTCAAACCTGAATAAAAAAAAAAGTTTCACAGATACGGGAAAACTCAACATATATTTTTTTCTCGCCTCGAACAGCTCTTTCAGAATCTGTAAAATGTATTGAACTGAGCCTAAAACTGAAAAAGTTGTGTCCTTGGAAAAGGTCATTTTCCTCATTAAAATTCGAAAAATTTATTTTTCTTTCAAACCTGAATAAAAAAAAAAAGTTTCACAGATACAGGAAAACGTAACATATATTTTTTTCTCGCCTCGAACAGCTCTTTCGGAATCTGTAAAGTTTTTGTTCGTGGGTCCGATAACAAAAAAGTTGTCTCCTCGGATAGGGTCATTTTCCTCATTAAAATTCGAAAAATTTAATTTTTTTCAAACCTGAATAAAAAAAAAAGTTTCACAGATACAGGAAAACTCAACATATATTTTTTTCTCGCCTCGAACAGATCTTTCAGAATCTGCAAAGTTTACGTTAGTGGGTCCAATAACAAAAAAGTTGTGCGAGGAGCAAGGGTCCTCTCTTTAGTGAAAAATCGAAAAATCCGACGCTTCGGAGAGCCCCCGACGGAAAAGTTGCGGCGGCATCGGGAAAAGGACCGGAAATTCGGAAAGGGCGCACCCGGTTCCACCCGGGGTGCGGATTCGGCGCGTTTCGGACGGCCGCCGGGGATCCAAGTCGTCACGTGGGCGTGGTGCGGAAGCGCGGAGCACCGGAGTCCCTCCGTTTCGCTCCTTTCGACCCGCCGCACGGTTCGCTTCCTCTTTTCTTCCATTCCCGCGCTTCCGGAGACCTCTCCGATCCTTTCGGGACGTTTCTTCCATCCCTACTTTTAAAAAAAAATTTCAGAGATTTTTTTTTCCGACCCGAATAAAAAAGAAAGTTACGGAGCCGTGCTCGAAAAAAGCACATCCTCGTCTTCGTCTCGGCGAGTTCTTTCGGGATACGTAAAGATCGATTCGTTCGGTGCGATAGGTAAAGAGCAGCGCGCGGAGCAAGTTTCGTTTTTCCGGAGGAAAATCGGAAAAATTCCGAGTCTCTTCAAAGTCCATCGAAGGAGAGAGTTTCGGAGCTAGGTGCGAAAACGGCACGCCGGCGTCTTCGTCTCGTCGAGGCCTTTCCGAATCTGTAAAGAACAATTCGCGGAAACCGACGGCGCGAAAGTGGCTCGCGGAGAGAGGGTCTTTTTTCTCCGGAAAATTCGAAAAACTTCAATGTTTTTTCCGACCCCTTTTCCGACGAGCTACGCTTCGAAAAGGTACACCATAGTCTTCGTCTCGGCGAGTTCTTTCTGAATCTGTAAAGATCAATCACCGGAAACCGATGAGTAAAAAGCGGCGCACGGAGCGAGGGTCTTTTGGGTCGAGAAAATTCGAAAAAATCAGACGTTTTTTCGAACCGCCGTAAAAAAAAAAACTTACGGAGCTACGCGAGAAAACGACACACGGCCGTCTTCGTCTCGAGGAGTTCTTTCGGAAACTGCGGATTTCGAGTCCGGGAACCGAGCCGTTCGAAGGGCGCGATTTTTCGAAGGGAGCGCCCTCCCTTCGAAATTCCTTCGAAAATCGATAAAAAAAAAAGTTACGGAGCCACGACCGAAACCGAGATATCTTTTTCTTCTCCTCGGCGAGCTCTACCTTCCGAGGCGAAATTCGTAACGGTGGCGTTAAAAAAATTTCGTTTTCGGAAAAAAAAATCGGACCCCGCGGGTTCGAACCCCGCCGACCCGAACCGGGGCGCCTCGAAACTTCGATATCCGGCGTTCCGGAGAAGAAAAGAAAAAGTCCGGACGGCGAAAGGGCGCCGAGTTTGAAAAAAAAAAAAAAAAAATCGAAGCGATCCGATTCCCGGGCCCCGGAGTCGAAGGACCCGGGCGGGACCCTTCGAGAAAAAGTTTCGGAGTCCTCGAAACGCACCCGAAATGGGTCCTTTTCGGAAATTTCCGACAGGGAGGGGGCGTGGCACTCGGTCTCCGAAATTCCCCGCCGTGCCGGACATCAGGACGACGGAATTCAGTCCGGAAGATCTTCGGGAATACCTGTCGAGTTTTTTTCTTTTTTTCTTCCATTTCTCGAAGGCGGGAAACCTTCCGCCCTCGATAACTCCCGAAATTGCGATCCGATTCTCTCGAAACTAACTTCTTTCGAATCGTCTCGGCGAGAGGATTCCGAAAACGTGTCGGTCGAGGTTCGGGTCTCGAACGCGAGACCCTCGCCAGGGGGGGCCCTTTTTCGCTCCGAACCGCACAACTCGCGAACCCGCGGGAATTTTCTTTTAAAAAAATTCACGCGGGTGGGTCCCGCGGGGACGCCTCCCCGTGGCGAGTTTCGGAGCGCTGCGCCCCGCGGCGCCCCGGCGAAAAAATGGGAAAGGAACGCGAATTCGGCGGGCCCGGGCGCGCGAACCGACCGGAATTTCGGAATTCGAACGCCGGGACCGCGTTCGCCCGGTCGGGATCTACCCGAATCCGGAGTTTCGGGACGATCCCACGAGCGGTCCCGTTTTTATTCGGGAAAGAGTGTATTTTTTTTTTATTTGCAGGGGCGGCGAAACGCGGTTTTCCCGCCGTATCTCGAGAACTCTCGGGAGTAGCTCTGAGAAAAAAATATGTCCGTGAAGCCCCGAGGGAGCCGCGTCGAACGAGTGCCCTTCCGGACCCTCGAGTCGATCGCAGCGCCCCCTATGAGGGTGTTTCGGGTTTTTACGATTTAATTCCCGGGGCGCAAACTTACGGGAATTTTTTTTTTCGGACCCCGCCGTCGCGCAGGGGTCCTCCGGGAGCACCCGCCGAAAAAAACAGGAGGTCCCAGCTCTCGTTTTTAGGTCCGCGGCACGGCCCGGAAGTGCGAAAACGGCGCACCCGGTGGCGCCCCTGCATCGCGCGTCGGCCGCGTTTCCGCACCGGGAGGTTCGAGCCCGCACCGGGAGCACCCCGCAGCCCGAAAACGGGGCGGATCGGGCGGACTCCGGGTCCGCTTCGGGGCGCGCCACTATTCGTAGGTCGCATTCCACTCCTTCGGGGGGGCTTAAAAAAAAAAGTTTTCGATTTAAAATCGAGAACGAAACGTTTTCCGACTCCCCCGGACGTGCTCTCTCGCAATACGCGAGAATCGTTCGGAAAGTCGGGTCCGAAAAAAAACACGCGGCCTCCGACGACGGAATCGTTGCAGTTTTTCGACGGAACACCGGAGCCGAGCTTCGGGACTTAGAAAAAATTCGCGAATTTCGGAAATATCGGAATAAAAAAAAAAGTTACCGATCGATTTACACGAAAGGCACCTCCCCGGGTCGGGGTCGACGAGGACCGTCTTTTCGTACCCGATTTTCGAAGTTAGACCCTTTTTAACGGGAGTTATTCGAAAACGTTGCGTTTCGATTTTGGACTTGGAAAAATCGGCGAAATTTAGAAAAAAATCCTTCGCCTATAAAACGGAAACTTGCGCCGTGACGAACTCGAATCTTACATCACCGGGTAGGTCCCGTCGAGAGGAACCCGAAAATGTGTTTTTAAGGATCCTGGCCCCGAATCCGGGCCCTCGGGGAGGTGGGCCCCGAAAACGCTCCCGGGCCCCCAGATCGCTAACCGGCGTCCCGGGACCCACCCGGAATTTATCTCGGGTAGAACTCGATGAGGGCCGCGTCCCCAGCGATTTTCGGAGCCCTGCCTACACCGGGGGGCCTTTTCGAAAGCGGGGCCCGAGGTCGCCTTCGGAAGGCCGGGGACCCGAAACTTGCGGGAATTTCGGCCTTCCGATTTCGAATTCGTGCTCCCCTCGTCGGGATCGACCGGATCCCGGATTTCCGGGAAGATCCCGCGAGCGGTCCCGTCTTTATTCGGAAAAGAGCGCGCCTCCCCTGGCGGCGAAAAGGTGCATTTCTGCCTTATCTCGACAACTTTCGGGAATACGCGAAAAAGAAAAACACGTGCGCGAGGCCCCGGAGGTGCCGCGTCGAACGAGTGCCCTTTCGGATCCGGGAGTCGATCGCAGCGCCCCCCGTCCGGACTTTTCGCATTCTTTTCCCGGGGCGCGAACCCCCGGGAGTTTATTTTTTTCGACCCCGGGGTCGCGCGGGGGACCTCCCGCGGAGTGTCGGAAAAAAAAATCGAGGTCCCAGCTCGTCCTTTAGGGTGTTTCGGAGGGTCTCGAAATCGGAAAAAAAGCACCCCTCGGCGCCCCTGCACGGAAAAGTCGCGGCGCGATCGGGAAACGGACTCGAAATTCGGAAAGGGGGCACCCGGTTCCACCCGGGGTGCGGATTTCGTCGTTCCCGGACGTCCGCGGGGGTCCAAGTCGGCACGTTGGAGCGATCGGGAAGCGCGGAGCTCCGGAGGCGACCCGGGGGGCCGCGCTTTCGCTCTCTTCGACGGGCCGCACGGTTTCCTCTGCGTTCCGAGAGTCGTCTACCCCTTCCGGTGCTTCCGGAGACCTTTAAATCCGTTTCTAATTTTCTAGAAATCAATTTTTTTTTTTTCTTTCTTTCTTCTCATTTTCCATTGCAGGATGTTATGTAAAAACACGTGTATGTCCGTGAAACGTTCATCTGATCTCTCCTCTTATCTTTTTCAGGAAAAAAAAAAAATATATATATATATATATATATATATATATTTGGGAATATATATATAAATTCGAAGATGAAATTGGAAAGCTGTGGAAAAAAAGGAGGAAACTCTCCACTGGAAAATACACCCTTTTTTTTCTGGAGGAAGTAAGTACCCACGAGGAAGCTGCAATTAAAGTAAACAATTTTGAAATGTATTGCAACATTGGAAAAAAGAAGAAAAAAAAAAAATTTAACTTATAAAGAATTAAATAAATTTTTACTTTTCGTATTGAAAGTGTCATTTTTTCCCGCCCCCTTCTCGATGAGTGCTCAGACACAAAATTCCACTATTTTGTAACAGAAGAGTGAGAACACAATATCTACCCTGGTAACTTTCTATGAGTGAACATTATCAAGAGGAAGAAAGAAAAATTGTATTTAAGGTATCCGACTACGTTGAAAATGCCATTTTCGGTCAAAAATCGCATTTCCTTTTTATTTTACCATTTTAAAGTTCAAGCAATTAGCTTTCTAAATCTGTCTTTGTTTTGTCCGTGCGATAATTAGAAAAAAAAGTTACAGATGTTTAAAATATTTTTACAGCTGTCATTCGAAACCGGAAGTGGTGAAATCGAAACCGGAAGTTGTCTGTTTAACATGCTTTTTACCGATAATTTTTGCATTTTCAACCCATTATAATTTTAAAAACTATTTCTGACAATTTTTTTAATTATTTAATTGATGGGCAACAATTTCGATCTTTTAATTCGAATCTTGCGATTGGCAACATTTGTTTCTTCTGACCTCACATGTTTTTGTTTTGATTTGTGCCTTACGAATTTTGATCCTAAATTTCTTCTAAAAACTTAACTTTTTTCGATTTAATTGTACAATTTTTGATCGTTGATGGTTTCTAGACATTCTGCTTTTAAAAATTCAAGTTATAATGGTTCATAAAACTATAAAAATAACTTCTTGAAAATGCAACAGTGGACTGATAACAGTAGATTGGTAACAAAAACATTGGAAGTAGCAAATATTCAAACTTGTAATGAACAAAAACTGGATTCACTGAAGAATTTTTCACAGTGCAACTAATGTTTTAATTGAACATTAAGAGGTTATGGAATATTTTATTTAAATATTTTGGGAAGTATGTTTTTCTCAATTTGTGTTTCTTCAATTGTTTTGAGAAGAATCTGTACCTGCATGAAGATTACTTGTTTGGACTGACTTCTAATGTGACTTTAAAATGCTCCAAATGTACTTTTATTGTCAATTTTTCAGCTCCTAAAAAGCTTAAAAACCAAACTTCAATTAATTTGCAACTTATTTGTGGAATGTGAGTTATTGGAAGATGACATTTGTCTGCGAAAAAGTTACGTGCTAAGCTGAATATGTTATGCCGTATGGCAAAAAGAGCATATAGACTTTGTGAAAGAAATATCTTGGCTGCTGCTACATCAACGGCTAAAGATGTCGTGAATGCTGCTGTGTTGGTTGTAAAAAGCATTACAAAATGTTCCAACACGTCAATTGGAGAATGTGGAATATCCGTTGACGACAGATACATGGACATTCTTCCCTAAAAGTTTCTATAGAAACTTTATCCATCGCCACTGGGAAACTTCCAGATTAGGAAATTATGTCTAAGTTTTGTAGAATTCTAAATGTCTAGTCGAACATGCGTGTTCCTGCATTCATCTGGTATTTACTTCAATCATGGAATCTGTTTGTGCGTACAAAATCTTTGTGTGATTTTATACCACGAGATCTTAAAACAATGTTGATTTCTATGGTGTGTGATGGTGATTCCCAAGGATACATTTTAGTTAAAGATCTATTTGATGTCAACAGTGTCATAAAATGAGTGCCTGATATACTTCTAAGAAAGAGTGAGTATTCGGCAAAGAAAACTTAGAAAAAGCCAGAAAAACCTCGGTGGGAAAGAAAAACTTTCCAGTGTTATGATTAATAAAATTCAAAACTATTGTGGCAGTAACACCAATCACGTCAAAGCTCTGCTAAGTGCGGCATTTTTTCTCGGTGGCTCCATCAGAGAGATACCCATGTATGCACCATGCCCAAATGGAGCTGAGAGCTGGTGTGAGTATCAATGAAGAATAGCCACCGGAAAAAATATATATAAATAAAGGTGTAAGCCTTTCCAGGAAACTTTTAAATATTGTTAAACCTGTGTATACAAAGTTGTTTGATAAGCAGTTATTATAAAATTGCCTCCACGGTGTGACACAAATGTAAACAAATCATTTAACGCGTTTTTTCGGCAAAGTGTTCTGAAAGAAACTTTTATTGAGCTGAAAACATTTTCTTTGGGTACCCATATTGCTGTCATTATTTTTAACAAAGCTTTTATTTGTTTGTTTGAAAGCTTTTGGCATAAATGCAAATTATTATACACTGCGTGATGACAGATTTCTTGCCATCATTCGCACAGTGACTCGAAACAACATTCTTTTCCTTTTTAAAAATCAGCCAGGAAAAAAATATAGGGCCCAAAGAAAGTTAAAATTTAATAAAATAGCAAGGAGTGGAGGTGTTAAATATAAATCATTAGAGTTTTAGTAATATACTTGTGATATTTTGTTTTGAAATTACATTTATAAAGTTTAAATGCATTTTTCTCAAAACTGTTTTTTTTGTAAATTTCTTGATATTTCAAATGTGATACCTAAAGAGCCAATAGAGATACTTGTATGAAATTTTACACAAATGTTATTAATAGTATTATCTAGAGGTTGGACTAGCAGCTAAGAAATTGAACAATTTTTAGTGATTTTATAGTTGGATTTCCTTATAAGAGTATCGAAAATTTGAATGAAATTCATAGGTTGTAGCTTCGATTAGCTATAACTTTTGATTAAAAGAAAATAATTTAAAACTTGTAGTACAACCTCTAGAAATGTGTTTGAAAAATGTGCTGCAGCAATTTTTTTTGTAAAATATAAATTATTTTTAAAAATAGAGCCTTTGAAAAAATTTAAAAAAATAATTAAAAATTTCTTTAAAATTTCATTAAAATTTTAAATTTTTGTAAATTTAAATGTATGTATATTATTTATAACTGTGTTTTTTATCATAGTGCAAAAAATGAAATTAAAAATGTAAATATTTTAGTGAATTTTAGAAAAATAAAAAAATTGGTCTCCGAACGTAGTCGGATACCTTAAGGTATTAATATTTCAAAGGGAATGAGGAATAAATTTAAAAAAAAAAAAAAACTCAATCAGAATAAACCCGATGGGAGAAGTTGGGGGGAAAATTACATTACAATAGAGAGAATTTCATTGAAAAAAATGCAAAATGCCTTACGAACCAAAAGAAAAAAAAATTGTTACAGAGAATTTCACACACTAATTGCATTTCTTTTTTTCCCCTTAACCTATGGTATCGGGAAGTGCGATCCCCCCCAACGAGTGCGGCGTCGATCCGGGGGCTCGAGTCCTCTCGTGGTCGTGTTCCGGAAGCTCGGACGCCCCGTTTTCGCAGGTTTCGAAAGGACCGACTGTTCTCCCTCTTTGTGGGGGGTCGAGGACCCCCTCCGGTGCTTCCTGCCACTCACTGAGGGCCTTCTAATTTCAAAGATTTCCCCTTCCAATTTTTAAGTATTACACATTTTCATTATATCGATAAATGAAACGAGTAAAAAACAGTTTCAATTGAAAATGTAAATACGATAAACTTTATTCCGCATTAAAAAGAGGGGAGGGAGGAAAAAAAAATTCTGTGTGGCAAAGAATGATTACTTTTTTTAAGATTTGTTTTGCAATGTAAATGCTGTCGTGGAATCATGATCCTGCTGTGAGTGAATATCATCATAAATCCCCATTTGAATTAAAATCTTCCTCTTGGAAAAATAAATACACACTCGTAAGAAAAACTGGAACATTGTCCCGTTGTTATGTATTACACAATTGTTTTATTACATCGGATGAAATGGCTACAATAATAATTCGAAAAGGAAAAAAAAAAAACAAGTCGGAAACACTCGGGTGAATAAAACCTAAACATTGTCATCCAACCGCCTACACGTTGTATTACATTGCACATTATACATATATATATATATATATAACACAATTATTTTTATTATATTAGATGAAATGAGTTCCCCCCCCCCCCCCTGAATATTACACTATTCGTTGCAAAGGAAAAAGGAGTAATATAATAATATGAAATATATTTTTTTTCAATGAAATATAATAGATAATCCAATGCAATATCAACCACTATGAGTGAATAGCGATGTCATTCGATTTTCAGTAGCACTCTGGAACGAATGTACCAATTAAAAAAAAAGAATAACAAATACTGGTATTTAACTAATGATAAGAATAAACTGATTTCCAGGTGAGGAGAGGGGGAAAAAAACCTACCCCGACATCGGTTGAATAAATCTCCCGAATCCCACTCCACAAGGGCCGTGATTGTTTGTAAAAAGAAAATCTGTATCGGCGCTCCAGTCGAGCCTCGATTTCGGAGCACACTTCACGAGTTCGATGGAACGTGGCTCAGATCGGACCCCCCATCAGGACCGCGGAATTAAAGTTGGACGGAAGAGTTTGGAAAGTCGGGGGGGGGGGGAAATAGCACCTTCCTGCGCCCCTGCACGGAAAAGTTGCGGCGGCATCGGGAAAAGGACTGGAAATTCGGAAAGGGGGCACCCGGTTCCACCCCGGGTGCGGATTCGGCGCGTTTCGGAGGGCCGCCGGGGGTCCAAGTCGCCACGTTGGCGTGGTCCGGAAGCGCGGAGCACCGGAGACGGCCCGGGGGGCCTCCGTTTCGCTCTCTCCGACGGACCGCGAGGTTTTCTTTCGTTTTCGGGCCCCTGGCGTGCTTCCGGAGACCTAGGGAGTCCGTTTCCTGTTTTCTGGGAATTCCTGATTTTTTTTTTCCACCGTAGAGATTCGTTTTTCGAACCCGAATAAAAAAGAAAGTTACGGAGCTGCGTTCGAAAACCGTACGTATTTCTCTTCGTCCGAAAGACTTCTTTCCGGATCTTCGAAGTTCACGTTCGAGAGCGCAACGAGGAAAAAGTTGTGTCCGGGGAAAGGGTCGCTCGGGCCGAGAAATTCGGAAAAACTGAAAATGTGTTCCGAGCCCGACGAAAAGGAAAGTCGCGGAGCCACGATCGAAACGAGTACCTCTCTCGACTCGTGTCGATGCGTTCTTTCGGAATCGGTGAAGTTTATCGACGGGAGTCCAACGACGAAGAAGTGGTGACGGGAAAAAGGAACACTTTCGACGAAAAATTCGAAAAAAATCCCTTTTTTTCCGACCCCGTCGGAGAAGAAAGTTGCGAAGCCGTTTTTAAAAACCGCACCCGTTTCTCTTCGTCGCGACGAGTTCTTCCGGAATGCGTAAAGTGTATGGACTCTGGTCTCGTCGTAAAAAAGTGGTGTCCCGAGAAAGTTTCGTCCGGGGCGTAGAGATCGAGTTCTGGGTCCGACACTCCTCGGCCTCCGAAACGGAAACTTGCGCCTTCGCGAACTCCGATTCGTATTTCCGGGATGGGTCCCGTCGAGACGAACTCGAAAACACGACGTTTTCGATCCCGGCCCCGAAATCGGCCGCGCCGGAGTGCGGGCCCGCGAAAACACTCCGGGGGCCACGGCTCCCGAACCGGCGTCCGGGGACCCACCCGAAAATTATCGCCGGCAGGACCCTCTACGGGGCGTCTCCGCTGCCGTTTTCGGAGCCGCGCGCCCCGCGGGCGGGCCTTTTCGAAAGCGGGGCCCGAGGTCGCCTTCGGAAGGCCGGGGCCGCGAAACTTGCGGGAATTTCGGCCTTTCGAATTCGTGCTCCCCTCGTCGGGATCGACCGGATTCCGGATTTCCGGGAAGATCCCGCGAGCGGTCCCGTCTTTATTCGGGAAAGAGCGCGTCTCCCCTGGCGGCGAAAAGGTGCATTTCTGCCTTATCTCGACAACTTTCGGGAATACGCGAAAAAGAAAAACACGTGCGCGAGGCCCCGGAGGTGCCGCGTCGAACGAGTGCCCGTTCGGATCCGGGAGTCGATCGCAGCGCCCCCTGTCCGGTTTTTTCGCATTTCTCTCCCGGGGCGCGAACCCGCGGGAGTTTATTTTTTTCGACCCCGGGGTCGCGCGGGGGACCTCCCGCGGAGTGTCGGAAAAAAAAATCGAGGTCCCAGCTCGTATTGTAATGTGTTTCGGACGGTCTCGAAATTGGAAAAAAATCACCCCTCGGCGCCCCTGCAGGGAAAAGTCGCGGCGCGATCGGGAAACGGACCTGAAATTCGGAAAGGGGGCACCCGGTTCCACCCGGGGTGCGGATTTCGTCGTTTCCGGACGGCCGCGGGGGTCCAAGTCGGCACGTTGGAGTGATCGGGAAGCGCGGAGCGCCGGAGGCGACCCGGGGGGCCGCGCTTTCGCCCTCTTCGACGGACCGCACGGTTTCCTCTGCGTTTCGAGAGTCGACGACCCCTTCCGGTGCATCCGGAGACCTTTAAATCCGTTTCTAATTTTCTAGAAATCACTACTTTTTTTTCATTTTCCTTCTCAGAATTTTTATGCGAAAATTCTCATCGCTCCTATCATTCTTTTCAGGTACTTTCTTCGGGGAAATATATATATATATATATGTATATTCGAAGATGAAATGGGAAAGCTGTGGAAAAAAACCAGGAAACTCCCCACCGGAAGTTGCGCCCTTTTTTTCGGGGGTGGGGGGGATGAAGTAAGTACCGTAACCTTTATTTATTTATTTATTTATTTTTGTAGCAATTATTCGCTAAGAGTACTGCTCTTTATTAAGACGTATATGTATATTGTAACGAAGGTACTGTCTATTTAATGTGTCACCCTTCGAGAAGAAAGCAAAAAAGAAAAAATCGAATCGGTACAGAGTACATTGAAGGGGGAATATGCGTAGAGGTAAATAATTTTATACACGCGTAGTGCCGGAAAGATTTTATTTCGAACCTATTTTCCACAGAAAAAGAAGACCGGTGCACGGAAGAAGAAAATACGCACAGGTGAGAAAAACACCGTCTATTTCATTCGGCATTTTCTTCTTATTTTTAATTATCCTACTGGGAGGGAACGGTGTATATCGGAAAGCAATGCACCTCGAAAGAAAAGAAGAGAGAAAAAAATTAAATCGGTGTACAGTGTCGTGGTCTCTCACTACCCCTACGGTTATTAACACCCCTTTGCACGTCATCTACAATTCGTAATTCATGACTACACGAGTAATCAATCACTTATTCGCATTATTCCCTATGATAGAAATACACAAATACTAATCAAACTTTTAAGAACAACACATTACGGCTGGAGTGAGATCGGGATTCAATTGTGAACGACGGAACACTGACCGAAAACCCGGCGGATAACGCATGCAATGGAACTACGCATTTATAACTCAATTTAGGAAAATCACAGACCTGATATCTCTTCGAGACAGGATTCGTGACTACTCGAAGGATCCGTAGAGCGACTTCAATCCTTGATATCTTCAGTTACCTCCGAACCGAATGAATGAAGCTTTTTTCAATAATCTTCCTACCGCTAACCGAACTTCACCGAGTCGGACTAATTTCCCGGAATCACCTTCTCAAACCCATCACGTAGTTTACTCCTCCATCGAAAAACGTGGTCATCCTCGTCTCTTCGTTTCATTTCTCCCTTTTTATAGCTCTTTCGAACTCGCCGAGCCCGAAACTATCTCGTCTGCATAAGTCACACCTTCGGCTCTCGGCGGGGATCGGTTGAAATAAATACAATTCGAAAGATTACGAGAGAAGGTCGGCGAAACGCGTAGGCACCCGTCACAGCAGCCCACGTATATAAAAGAAATACGCAACGGCAGGTAAGAAAAACCGAAACGTTATATTACACTATTTTTTCCCGTTCCGTTTTATTCCGCAGTTTCCCTTGAGGTAAACCGAAATTCGTCTTTTTTTGGGGGGGCAATCTTCGAAATCTATTTTACATATTTAATATTACGGCCCGTACCGTTAAAGATTCCGAAAACACTCTGGTTTTGATTTTTTTACGACATTCGGAAGCAAAGTTACAGCATCGTCGGTCGACCGGAAACGGAGCTTGCAAAACCGGAAGTGCGTCCCTACTCGAAATATTGGTAATATGACGAATCGAAATGTTCGGCGAAATGTTTTATTTCGTTCTATCTGTGTTATGAATCAAAACCTGAACTCTGTGTATGTATTTATTGCCCTTTTTGTGAATAAAAAAAAACATTACTTTTTTTTTTTTTTTTAATTAGAAAAAAAAAAAAAAAAAAATATACCACATCGACCTAAATGTAATGTATATCCAACAATGCAATGTATATTACATTACATGAAAGGAGTCGTAATAATTTTAAAAGAAAAGTTCTGTGTGGCAAAGAATTACAAAAGAACATTAACATACCACTATTGGGAAAAAAAATTAATTAACTTAGTGGTACTCGAGAATTGAAAATTTCAGAGAAAAACGACCTGCATAACTGGCATTACTTTTAATTAATATATATCTATCCCTTCCATTCGGGGGAGGAAAAAATAAAAAAAAATACGCACAGGTGAAAAAAAAAAAACTTACAAATATCCTACACATATTGTCATGAATTTTTCGGAGCACAGAAAAGCAAAAAGGAATAGTAACTGTAGAAAGAAAAAAATATTAATAAAACAATACTTTGGATAAAAGAAATTAAATCGGTACATTTACGAAGAAATATAAATACACAGAGGTGGCCGGAGGGGGAAAAAAATATTACAAATCCACAGTCATGAAATTATGCAGTATTACTGGAATGAATATACCAATTTTAGGGGGGGAAGCGAAGCATAGCAAACACTTTTTATTTATTTATGTAAATCATAATGATAAAAAAATTTAAAAAAAAAGACAGGAAGAACTCGCAACCGCAGCATTGCACTCCACAGGGGGCTGTATCGGTCGAACCTCGATTTCGAAGCACTCGACGGGGCCGGCCGACGACAGCTTTTCACGATCACTTCACCGGTTCGGCGGAACACCCGAACGAGGCATCCATCCGGACACACTCGAGCCCACTCCCGGATCATTTCAAAGTCCGATGGAACACCGGAACGAAGCTCACACAACACCACTCCTCCCCGACGGACCTCGAAAATTTCACAAGTCCAAAACCTCTCCTCGCCACTTCCTGCTCAGCTCGAGCCAAGTCTCGCTTTAGCGACCGATTCACTCCGAGCTCCTCACCTCTCCCGACGGCGGGGCTCCCGTCACCGGGGCCCGCGTGAGCCAGCGCCCTCTTCCGGTGGACCTCGAAAAATTTCGAAGTCCAAAACCACTCGTTCTCTCCACCACTCGCTCTTCCCTTCAACACCAACTCTATCCTCTCTCGACTTCCACACGAGCCTCGCACCCACTCCACTTCTCCCGACGGCTTGGCTCCCGTCACCAGGGCCCGCACGAGACAGCGCCCTCTTCCGGTGGACCTCGAAAAATTTCGAAGTCCACTTCCCGTTCTCTGCATCGCTCTTCTCTTTCACATCAAACTCGATCCACTTACCTGCGAGCCTCGCACGAACCGTGCTCCACTTCTCCCGTCACCGGGGCCCGCATGCCCTCTTCCGGTGGACTTCTCGACACGCTGTATTTTTTTTTTTTTTTTCCTTACTGCAACTCTCCAGTTTTCGGGGTCCCCTTTGAGGGAACCGTTACCCCAAACAGCAGGGGGCGCCGGCGGAGCCAGCGAGTCCTCCGGACGAGGGATGAGTCTCAGTAGATCGCACTATGGTGGGTGCTCTGCTACTTACGACACCCCGTCCAGCAAGAACGTCGTCTGCAGACGACTCTACGCCCACTCACATCACTCGTCTGCCCGGAGGCAGGCTCGCAGGAGCAGGACCCTCGGAGTCTACGGAGGGTCCCGGAGGTCTCGGGCGTGCGAAGGGGCCACTTTCGCCCGCTCGCGCTCCCCGACGGCGGGCCGAGGGGGAACATCGAGGGGCTAGAGCTGCCGTTCGACGCGAGGGGCACGGAATGATATCCTCACCGTTCTCGGGACGGCTTCCGACTTAGAGGCGTTCAGCCGTTATCCGAGCGGATGGTAGCTTCGCGCCACCGGCGGCACCACCGAGCGCAGTACCAAATGTCCGAACCTACGGTTCCTCTCGTACTGGGCAGATTTTACCGTCGCGACGACCCGTCTTCATGAGGGTAAAACTAACCTGTCTCACGACGGTCTAAACCCAGCTCACGTTACCTGTTAGTGGGTGAACAATCCAACGCTTTGCGAATTCTGCTTCGCAATGATAGGAAGAGCCGACATCGAAGAATCAATAAGCGACGTCGCTATGAACGCTTGGCCGCCACAAGCCAGTTATCCCTCCGGTAACTTTTCTGACACCTCTCGCGTGAGACTCTCACGCATCGAAAGGATCGATGGGCCCCTCTTTCGAGGTCCCCTTCCTTACTGAAGAACGAGATCGAGCCGGCTTTTGCCCCTTTGCTCTAAGCCAGGTTTCCGTCCCGGCCGAGCCGGCCTTGGGACACCTGCGTTGCCTTTTGACAGATGTTCCGCCCCAGACAAACTGCCTGCCTGACACTGTCTTCGGAGCTCTTCCCCGCCACTTTCAAATAAATGGGGGTTACAGTTCACATAACACGTCGCATCCCGTAAGATGGACCACAGAGCATCACCGAATCAGTAACAAGGCGATCAAAGTAGTGGTATTTCACAGACCCGTCGCCGAAACAACTCCCACCTAGACTACGCCAATAATGCCTCGCCACAGAGTCAGACTACAGTCAAGCTCGAAAGGGTCTTCTTTCCCCGATGAATTCGCCAAGCCCGTTCCCTTGGCTGTGGTTTCGCTAGATAGTAGATAGGGACAGTGGGAATCTCGTTAATCCATTCATGCGCGTCACTAATTAGATGACGAGGCGTTTGGCTACCTTAAGAAAGTCATAGTTACTTCCGCCGTTTACCCGCGCTTCATTGAATTTCTTCACTTTGACATTCAGAGCACTGGGCAGAAATCACATTGCGTCAACACCGTTCTCCGGCCGTCGCAATGCTTTGTTTTAATTAGACAGTCGGATTCCCCTAGTCCGTGCCAGTTCTTGTTCGTTTCCACGATGTCCCGCGGCACAAGCCCCGGCTCTCGAAGGAGCGAGGCCACCCTCTTTCCTCTTCCCTCCGTCCGCGTAGGGGTCCGACCACGCCTCGGAGAGGGCGGTCAGTCCCCACGGCAGAAGCGGAAGAAATACGGCAAAAGAGGTCCGCGAGGACGGAAACACAAGAGCCAATCCTTTTCCCGAAGTTAGGGATCGAACTTGCCGACTTCCCTTACCTACATTGTTCTAGAGACTAGAGGCTGTTCACCTTGGAGACCTGCTGCGGATATGGGTACGGACCGGCACGAAAATCACACTCTCTCCCTCGGTTTTTCAAGGGCCGGCGGAGGCGCACCGGACACGGCAGCAGCGACCGTGCTCTTACGAGAACAGCGTCCCTATCTCCTCGTGACGAGATTCCAGGGACACGAGCTCTTACGAAGAAAAGTCAACTCTTCTCCGGGTCCTCCGACGGCGTCGCCGAGTTCGTTTGCGTTACCGCACTTGGGACACGGGTGCCCCTATCTCCGTGTCCGGGTAAGGGAATATTAACCCTTTTCCCATTCTCCATTACTTCTCATCTCAAATAATAATAGAAGCTTTTAATAATTCCATTAGGAAGTGAATCAGGACCGACTCACCCATGTTCAACTGCTGTTCACATGGAACCCTTCTCCGTGCTTCAGTCTTCGAGGTTCTCACTCGAATATTTGCTACTACCACCAAGATCTGCACCGGCGGAGGCTCCAGTCGGGTTCGCGCCCTGACCTTCTACGCGCTCCGCCGCGACCCTCCTACTCCTTTCTCCGTATCCGAAACGTTAGAGAAAGGGCCGGGTATGGGCTCGACGCTGGAGCGCCATCCATTTTCAGGACCGGTTGCTTAGGCAGGTGAGTTGTTACACACTCCTTAGCGGATGCCGACTTCCGTGGCCACCGTCCTGCTGTATAGAGCAACCGACACCTTTTATGGGGTCTCTGAGCGTCCCGCATCGGGCGCCTTAACCCGGCGTTCGGTTCATCCCGCAGCGCCAGTTCTGCTTACCAAAAGTGGCCCACGCGCCACTCTGCATCCTTACTCGGGAGGCCTCCGAATCGGGAGAGGCTCCCTTCTCGTCCGTTCGTAGTTTGAGAAGAGGTCGAGTGACACGGGCGTCCCCGAGGCGCTCTAATCATTCTCTCTACCCGGCGAGACTGCTGCCGACGAGCGACGGCTATCCTGAGGGAAACTTCGGAGGGAACCAGCTACCAGGTGGTTCGATTGGTCTTTCGCCCCTATACTCGGGTCGGACGATCGATTTGCACGTCAGAACCGCTTCGGACCTCCAGCCGAGTTTCCTCGGCCTTCGTCCTGCCCGAGAATAGTTCACCACCTATCGGGTCCCTGCCCTCGTGCTATCGCTCCGTTCCCACTTCAAGGCACGGGCGGTCGCTGCGCCCCCCTCGAGTCAGAGGAGGGATCGCGATCTACGCTTTCGCTGCGCCTCTGGGCTTCGTAGAGTACCTTTAGACTCGCACGAGAGCAAGACTCCTTGGTCCGTGTTTCAAGACGGGTCGGGTGGGTGACCGACCTACTCGTCGCGGAACCGCAACTCCCTCCGCCCGCATGAGTACATTTCCGACTTCGAGGAGTCGTCCGAAGGACCGCCCTCCACGAGGGACGAGGCGCGTCGGCGACGGACGGGCTTCAGGTGCCCGGAAGAGGCGGACGACGGGAGGAGCTGGCCCGTGCGGGCACCGGGTCGCCCTCTCTGCATCGGGCCCCCGGGGGACGCCGGCGCTCCCGAAGGTGCGCGGCGGACTCACCCGGAGGCGGAGAGAAGAAGGCGACCGGCCGCGACTTCCCTAGAATCCCGCGGAGAAGTGCGTCGCTCGACAGCGACTGAGTCTCCGCGGAAGGTCGGGACTTCGAGGGCCCACCCGTTTCCCTCCGAGCAGTTTCACGTCTCTTGAACTCTCTCTTCAAAGTTCTTTGCAACTTTCCCTCACGGTACTTGTTTGCTATCGGTCTCGCGGTCGTATTTAGCCTTGGGAGGAGTCTACCTCCCGCCTTGGGGCTGCACTCCCGAGCAACCCGACTCTCCGGAGGCGCCGGCACCGCCGACGGGGCTCGAGGACACGGGCCTGGCACCCGCCACGGGAAAAGCCCCTGTCAGGGGGACTTACCTCGAACCCTGCGGCGGACCTGCGCGCACTCCTTACGCCACATTTCCCGAATTGCGCCTCTCGACGCAGGGATTCGGCGCTGGGCTCTTCCCTTTTCGCTCGCCGCTACTGGGGGAATCACTGTTGTTTTCTTTTCCTCCGCTTACTGATATGCTTAAGTTCGGCGGGTTCTCTCGTCTGATCTGAGGTCGCTTCTCGTTTTCATAGTTATCCCTTCGTCTTGCTCCCGGGGGTACGTTTGCGGTCGATCCCCGGGAGAGATCGTTCTCTGAGCCCACGGACGAATCCGAAGGGGCCGTTTGGTCACCTTCCGAGGAAAGAACCTCTGCATGCATCACGCGACCCTCAGACAGGCGAGGCTCCCGCAGAGAAGCGGGAGCCGCAATGTGCGTTCGAATAATCAGTGATCTGAGTGTTCTGCAATTCACACCAAATCTCGCAGCTGGCTGCGTTCTTCATCGACCCGCGAGCCGAGTGATCCACTGCTCGGAGCTGTACGATGCGACAATTTTCATCGCGTCCGCCGCACGAAGGACGCTTTATCTAGAATTTCTTCGTTTTTGTTTCCTCCCCCGAAGGGAAGGGGCAGTGGGGCGGTGCGCACGCGGGCGCATCTCTTCGAGCCGTGCTCGGAAATCCGAACATCCCTCCTGCCGCAAAATCGGCCGGGAACAGGCACCCCTCGACTGCCCTCCGTTCGAATCAAAAAATTTTAAGAAAAAAAAATTTTTTTTCTTCTCTCTTCGGCGGTGGGTTCCCCAACCCCACCGCCATCCAGCTTTTTAATATATATATATGCGGTGGGTGCTCCAAGCCCATTCCGCTCTCAATCAAAATGATCCTTTCACATTTTATCCAGCTTTTCAATATATGCGGTGGGTGGTCCCATTCCGCTCTTATTAAAATCTTATTAAAGATTGCAATGATCCTTCCACAGGTTCACCTACGGAAACCTTGTTACGACTTTTACCTCCTCTAAGCGGCCAAGTTCGGTCATCTTCCCGGCACGTCGGCTCGACCCCGGAGAGGTCGCCCGAGCGCTGGTCCGAAGACCTCACTCCACCGCTCAATCGGAGATAGCGACGGGCGGTGTGTACAAAGGGCAGTGACTTAGTCGGCACGAGTTAGTGACTCGCGCCTACTGGGAATTCCTCGTTCGAGGGGAATAATTACAATCCCCTGTCCCCAGCACTGAGAGAGACTGCTCGGGTTACCCAGGCCCGACGGCCGAGGCACCTTCGCACGTTGTCCCCTCTACTGTAGCGCACGTGCGGCCCCGGACATCTAAGGGCATCACAGACCTGCAATCGCTCTCTCTCGTACGGCTTCGAAGCCGCCGGTCCCTCTAAGAAGTTCCCCTCCATCGCGATAGGATGAAGGGCACCTATTTAATAGGCGAGAATCTCGTTCGTTTATCGGAATTAACCAGACAGGTCACCCCACGAACCAACTGCGGCCATGCACCACCATCCACGGAATCTAGAAAGAGCTGTCAATCTGTCCATCGAGCACATGTCCGGACCGGGTGAGTTGTCCCGTGTTGAGTCAAATTAAGCCGTAGGCTCCACTCCTGGTAGTGCCCCTCCGTCAATTCCTTTAAGTTCCAGCTTTGCAACCATACTTCCCCCGGAGCCTGAACTCAGGTTTCCCGGGCAAGCTGCCCGGCGCGTCACGTTCGTACGCAGCCGGATCGCTGGAGGGTATCGTTTACGGTCAGAACTACAAAGGTATCTAATCTTCTTTGAGCCTCTGACTTTCGTTCTTGGTCAATGGAAGCATTCTTGGCAAATGCCTTCGCAGTGGGTCGTCTTCCGACGGTCCAAGAATTTCACCTCTAGCGTCGGAATACGGATGCCCCCGTCTGCTCCTATCGATCATTCCCTCGGTCTCCGTCGACCTGTTCCCACGGAAACCCGGGACCGAGGGCGTCTTCCATCGTTCCGTGCATTACTATCCAGGCGGCAGGGCCTGCTCTGAGCACTCTAATTTTTGCAAAGCGATCACCGCCTTCCACCCGGGGACGACCTTTTAAAATCACCCCGCGAGGTGGCGGGCAGAATGCCCGGAAGCGCAGCGGGAGACCGCGCGAGCGGCCCCCGGCGTCCGGAGCAGAGGTCCGACTACGAGCTTTTTAACTGCAACAATTTTAGTATACGCTACCGGAGCTAAAATTACCGCAGCGGCTGGCATTAGTCTTGCCCTCCGGTAGGTCCTCGTTAGGGGGTTTAGAGCGTACTCATTCCGATCACGGGGTCTCGATGAGTCCCGTATCGTTATTTTTCGTCACTACCTCCCCGAGCCGGGAGTGGGTAATTTGCGTGCCTGCTGCCTTCCTTAGATGTGGTAGCCGTCTCTCAGGCTCCCTCTCCGGAATCGAACCCTGATTCCCCGTCACCCGTGGCGACCACGGTAGGCGCATGACCTACCGTCGACAGTTGATAGGGCAGACACTTGAAAGATGCGTCGCCGGGACGGGCCCGTGCGATCTGCCAAAGTTACTCAGCTTCGGTTCACGTTTCCGATCCCCACCCCGAGAGGAGGGGCCGGTCACAATCTAATAAAAGCGCTCGTCCCCCGGAGGGTCGGAGCTCGGCTGCATGTATTAGCTCTAGAATTGCCACAGTTATCCAAGTAACGCGTCACGATCCAATGAACCGTGACTGATTTAATGAGCCATTTGCGGTTTCGCCGTCGGAGCGGCAAGTACTGAGACATGCATGGCTTAATCTTTGAGACAAGCATATGCTACTGGCAGGATCAACCAGGTATCCTTCCATTTCGTCGAACGGCGAGCGGAACAGT
This sequence comes from Trichonephila clavata, assembly GCA_019973975.1. Taxonomy (NCBI): domain Eukaryota; kingdom Metazoa; phylum Arthropoda; class Arachnida; order Araneae; family Nephilidae; genus Trichonephila; species Trichonephila clavata. The sequence continues at coordinate 1,739 of BMAO01036439.1, read as the reverse complement.
CCGCACGCCGCCGGCCTTACACTTCGGTTCACCATCCACTTTTACGACGTGCGCAAGGGAACGCAGTCTGAAGCGTTCGCTTCCGTAGATTTCGAAAGAGCCGTCGGCCATCGTGAGGATCAGGCCGGCTCCGTGGCAGAGCAAATGCGAGACTCGCCGAAGCCTCCGGAGAGGCCGGGCGAGCCGAGCAGAGAGACAGGTTGTGTCCCGCCGAAGCGGGAGATACACGGTCCCGGCGTACCCAGCACGGGACCAATCAGAGACGGGTCACCCCATCGGAAGCAACCGCCGGTCCGCAGAGCTCGACGAAACTGGGACGACGGCGCCTCCCGCCCGACAACATGGACACGTTGCAGGCTTCGCACGCGACGTCGTCGTCGTTCCGCCTCGCTCCGCAGTCGACGGCAGTCGCCTCGACGAGAGGCAGCACCGCAGTCCGGGACGATCTACTCGAATGCAGTTCCGCGACGATCCACTTCTCCGCGACCATCTGATGGAATTCACCGCGACGACACACTCTTCCGTCCTCTTCCGTCAATCTCCTACGGTCCTCTTCCGTCAATCCCCTACGGTCCTCTTCCGTCAGGTCCCCTTCCTTCCGTCCGGGCCGGGGGCAGGTCCTCTTCCGTCCACTGACAGGCTTCTCCTCGGGGATCCGTCCAACGCGTTCCTCCGCCGGACCCTAACCTACGACGCGGCTGGCCAGAGAGAAAATCCTTCGGCAGCCTCCTGGGAGGCACCATTCTAGAGGCTGGTCACCCCATCGGAAGCAACCGCCGGCCCGCAGAGCTCCACCGTATTCCGACGACGGCACCTCCCGCCCGACAACATGGACACGTTGCAGGCTTCGCACGCGACGTCGTCGTCGTTCCGGTCCGCTCCGCAGTCGACGGCAGTCGCCTCGACGAGAGGCAACATCGTGGTCCCGCCGAAGCGGGAGATACACGGTCCCGGCGAACCCAGCACGGGACTAATCAGAGACGGGTCACCCCATCGGAAGCAACCGCCGAAGCGGGAGATACACGGTCCCGGCGAACCCAGCACGGGACGATATAAATACGATCATCCCGGCTATCAGAGCACGGGACAATCACACATGCCCCTTCCGAAGCGACCGCATCGCTCACCGAATTCCGACGCGAATAAAACCTGCCCCGTTCCAGGCTTCGCTCGCGACGTCGTTACGGTTCGCTCAGCAGTCGACCTCCTCGGAGGCGGTCCCGGCCGACAAAGCACGGCACGGGACTACTCGGGCCCCTGCCCGAGGGGGGTGACGTAGGCAGATCCGCAGAGCTCGCCGAATCCAGACGTCACCTCGCAACCTGGCACGTTGAGAGGTTTCGCACGCGATCCGGTTCGTTCATTGGAAACCAGTCCACCACATCAGGAGACTCAGATCCAACCCACTCGAGTGGTGTTTCGATCATGACTCTCAGACCTGATACCTCAGACAGGTCCTCCCCATATAGGGTATCGACCTGTCCAGATATCTTGGAAACGATTTCGATCTGCGGTCCTCCGCGGCACCGGGCGTCCGGGGGAGGAGGGGAGGGGAGAGAATCCTGCCCCACTTCTTTACCTCGAAATCGTGGGAACACCGGAATCCGAGTACGGAAAACGTCGCGCCCGAAGGGCCTCCGGGCGACGACAGCACCACCGCCCGACCTCGGCGGCGGGGTGCGTGACCGCGATTTCCGCCGGGGCACCACTCTTCCGGTTCCTTCGCAGTTACGGAGAGA
>BMAO01036438.1:0-27311 GCA_019973975.1 Trichonephila clavata | reverse complement strand
TTGAGTTTGGTTGAATAGGAGTTATAAATGTTTTCCCTGTTCATGACGTTCTCAAAGCCATATACAAAAATGTGAAATTTTTATTGCAATACTTTTGATCTAATTGAAATTTTGAAAAGCGCTACATGTATTCGTGATCAGCGTCGGATTTTACATAAGAAATGAGTTTGGTTGAATAGGAGTTAGAAATTTTTCGGTGTTCATGACGTCTCCTAAATATCCAAAAAATGTGAAATTATTTTATTGCAATAACTTTTGATCTAATTGAAATTTTGAAAAGCGCTACATGTATTCGTGATCAGCGTCGGATTTTACATAAGAAAATTGAGTTTGGTTGGAATAGGAGTTAGAAATTTTTCCCTGTTCATGACGTCTCCCTGCCAAATATCCAAAAAATGTGAAATTTTTTATTGCAATAACTTTTGATCTAATTGAAATTTTGAAAAGCGCTACATGTATTCGTGATCAGCGTCGGATTTTACATAAGAAAATTGAGTTTGGTTGGAATAGGAGTTAGAAATTTTTCCCTGTTCATGACGTCTCCCTGCCAAATATCCAAAAATGTGAAATTTTTTATTGCAATAACTTTTGATCTAATTGAAATTTTGAAAAGCGCTACATGTATTCGTGATCAGCGTCGGATTTTACATAAGAAATTGAGTTTGGTTGGAATAGGAGTTAGAAATTTTTTCCCTGTTCATGACGTCTCCCTGCCAAATATCCAAAAAATGTGAAATTTTTATTGCAATAACTTTTGATCTAATTGAAATTTTGAAAAGCGCTACATGTATTCGTGATCAGCGTCGGATTTTACATAAGAAAATTGAGTTTGGTTGGAATAGGAGTTAGAAATTTTTTCCCTGTTCATGACGTCTCCCTGCCAAATATCCAAAAAATGTGAAATTTTTATTGCAATAACTTTTGATCTAATTGAAATTTTGAAAAGCGCTACATGTATTCGTGATCAGCGTCGGATTTTACATAAGAAAATTGAGTTTGGTTGGAATAGGAGTTAGAAATTTTTCCCTGTTCATGACGTCTCCCTGCCAAATATCAAAAAATGTGAAATTTTTTATTGCAATAACTTTTGATCTAATTGAAATTTTGAAAAGCGCTACATGTATTCGTGATCAGCGTCGGATTTTACATAAGAAAATTGAGTTTGGTTGGAATAGGAGTTAGAAATTTTTTCCCTGTTCATGACGTCTCCCTGCCAAATATCCAAAAAATGTGAAATTTTTTATTGCAATAACTTTTGATCTAATTGAAATTTTGAAAAGCGCTACATGTATTCGTGATCAGCGTCGGATTTTACATAAGAAAATTGAGTTTGGTTGGAATAGGAGTTAGAAATTTTTTCCCTGTTCATGACGTCTCCCCTGCCAAATATCCAAAAAATGTGAAATTTTTTATTGCAATAACTTTTGATCTAATTGAAATTTTGAAAAGCGCTACATGTATTCGTGATCAGCGTCGGATTTTACATAAGAAAATTGAGTTTGGTTGGAATAGGAGTTAGAAATTTTTTCCCTGTTCATGACGTCTCCCCTGCCAAATATCCAAAAAATGTGAAATTTTTTATTGCAATAACTTTTGATCTAATTGAAATTTTGAAAAGCGCTACATGTATTCGTGATCAGCGTCGGATTTTACATAAGAAAATTGAGTTTGGTTGAATAGGAGTTAGAAATTTTTTCCTGTTCATGACGTCTCCCCTGCCAAATATCCAAAAAATGTGAAATTTTTTATTGCAATAACTTTTGATCTAATTGAAATTTTGAAAAGCGCTACATGTATTCGTGATCAGCGTCGGATTTTACATAAGAAAATTGAGTTTGGTTGGAATAGGAGTTAGAAATTTTTCCCTGTTCATGACGTCTCCCTGCCAAATATCCAAAAAATGTGAAATTTTTTATTGCAATAACTTTTGATCTAATTGAAATTTTGAAAAGCGCTACATGTATTCGTGATCAGCGTCGGATTTTACATAAGAAAATTGAGTTTGGTTGGAATAGGAGTTAGAAATTTTTTCCCTGTTCATGACGTCTCCCCTGCCAAATATCCAAAAAATGTGAAAATTTTTTATTGCAATAACTTTTGATCTAATTGAAATTTTGAAAAGCGCTACATGTATTCGTGATCAGCGTCGGATTTTACATAAGAAAATTGAGTTTGGTTTGGAATAGGAGTTAGAAATTTTTTCCCTGTTCATGACGTCTCCCCTGCCAAATATCCAAAAAATGTGAAATTTTTTATTGCAATAACTTTTGATCTAATTGAAATTTTGAAAAGCGCTACATGTATTCGTGATCAGCGTCGGATTTTACATAGAAAATTGAGTTTGGTTGGAATAGGAGTTAGAAATTTTTTCCCTGTTCATGACGTCTCCCCTGCCAAATATCCAAAAAATGTGAAATTTTTTTATTGCAATAACTTTTGATCTAATTGAAATTTTGAAAAGCGCTACATGTATTCGTGATCAGCGTCGGATTTTACATAAGAAAATTGAGTTTGGTTGGAATAGGAGTTAGAAATTTTTTCCCTGTTCATGACGTCTCCCCTGCCAAATATCCAAAAAATGTGAAATTTTTTATTGCAATAACTTTTGATCTAATTGAAATTTTGAAAAGCGCTACATGTATTCGTGATCAGCGTCGGATTTTACATAAGAAAATTGAGTTTGGTTGGAATAGGAGTTAGAAATTTTTTCCCTGTTCATGACGTCTCCCTGCCAAATATCCAAAAAATGTGAAAATTTTTTATTGCAATAACTTTTGATCTAATTGAAATTTTGAAAAGCGCTACATGTATTCGTGATCAGCGTCGGATTTTACATAAGAAAATTGAGTTTGGTTGGAATAGGAGTTAGAAATTTTTTCCCTGTTCATGACGTCTCCCCTGCCAAATATCCAAAAAATGTGAAATTTTTTATTGCAATAACTTTTGATCTAATTGAAATTTTGAAAAGCGCTACATGTATTCGTGATCAGCGTCGGATTTTACATAAGAAAATTGAGTTTGGTTGGAATAGGAGTTAGAAATTTTTTCCCTGTTCATGACGTCTCCCCTGCCAAATATCCAAAAAATGTGAAATTTTTTATTGCAATAACTTTTGATCTAATTGAAATTTTGAAAAGCGCTACATGTATTCGTGATCAGCGTCGGATTTTACATAAGAAAATTGAGTTTGGTTGGAATAGGAGTTAGAAATTTTTTCCCTGTTCATGACGTCTCCCTGCCAAATATCCAAAAAATGTGAAATTTTTTATTGCAATAACTTTTGATCTAATTGAAATTTTGAAAAGCGCTACATGTATTCGTGATCAGCGTCGGATTTTACATAAGAAAATTGAGTTTGGTTGGAATAGGAGTTAGAAATTTTTTCCCTGTTCATGACGTCTCCCCTGCCAAATATCCAAAAAATGTGAAATTTTTTATTGCAATAACTTTTGATCTAATTGAAATTTTGAAAAGCGCTACATGTATTCGTGATCAGCGTCGGATTTTACATAAGAAAATTGAGTTTGGTTGGAATAGGAGTTAGAAATTTTTTCCCTGTTCATGACGTCTCCCTGCCAAATATCCAAAAAATGTGAAAATTTTTTATTGCAATAACTTTTGATCTAATTGAAATTTTGAAAAGCGCTACATGTATTCGTGATCAGCGTCGGATTTTACATAAGAAAATTGAGTTTGGTTGGAATAGGAGTTAGAAATTTTTTCCCTGTTCATGACGTCTCCCCTGCCAAATATCCAAAAAATGTGAAAATTTTTTATTGCAATAACTTTTGATCTAATTGAAATTTTGAAAAGCGCTACATGTATTCGTGATCAGCGTCGGATTTTACATAAGAAAATTGAGTTTGGTTGGAATAGGAGTTAGAAATTTTTTCCCTGTTCATGACGTCTCCCTGCCAAATATCCAAAAAATGTGAAATTTTTTATTGCAATAACTTTTGATCTAATTGAAATTTTGAAAAGCGCTACATGTATTCGTGATCAGCGTCGGATTTTACATAAGAAAATTGAGTTTGGTTGGAATAGGAGTTAGAAATTTTTTCCCTGTTCATGACGTCTCCCTGCCAAATATCCAAAAAATGTGAAATTTTTTATTGCAATAACTTTTGATCTAATTGAAATTTTGAAAAGCGCTACATGTATTCGTGATCAGCGTCGGATTTTACATAAGAAAATTGAGTTTGGTTGGAATAGGAGTTAGAAATTTTTTCCCTGTTCATGACGTCTCCCCTGCCAAATATCCAAAAAATGTGAAAATTTTTTATTGCAATAACTTTTGATCTAATTGAAATTTTGAAAAGCGCTACATGTATTCGTGATCAGCGTCGGATTTTACATAAGAAAATTGAGTTTGGTTGGAATAGGAGTTAGAAATTTTTTCCCTGTTCATGACGTCTCCCCTGCCAAATATCCAAAAAATGTGAAAATTTTTTATTGCAATAACTTTTGATCTAATTGAAATTTTGAAAAGCGCTACATGTATTCGTGATCAGCGTCGGATTTTACATAAGAAAATTGAGTTTGGTTGGAATAGGAGTTAGAAATTTTTTCCCTGTTCATGACGTCTCCCCTGCCAAATATCCAAAAAATGTGAAATTTTTTATTGCAATAACTTTTGATCTAATTGAAATTTTGAAAAGCGCTACATGTATTCGTGATCAGCGTCGGATTTTACATAAGAAAATTGAGTTTGGTTGGAATAGGAGTTAGAAATTTTTTCCCTGTTCATGACGTCTCCCCTGCCAAATATCCAAAAAATGTGAAATTTTTTATTGCAATAACTTTTGATCTAATTGAAATTTTGAAAAGCGCTACATGTATTCGTGATCAGCGTCGGATTTTACATAAGAAAATTGAGTTTGGTTGGAATAGGAGTTAGAAATTTTTTCCCTGTTCATGACGTCTCCCCTGCCAAATATCCAAAAAATGTGAAAATTTTTTATTGCAATAACTTTTGATCTAATTGAAATTTTGAAAAGCGCTACATGTATTCGTGATCAGCGTCGGATTTTACATAAGAAAATTGAGTTTGGTTGGAATAGGAGTTAGAAATTTTTTCCCTGTTCATGACGTCTCCCCTGCCAAATATCCAAAAATGTGAAAATTTTTTATTGCAATAACTTTTGATCTAATTGAAATTTTGAAAAGCGCTACATGTATTCGTGATCAGCGTCGGATTTTACATAAGAAAATTGAGTTTGGTTGGAATAGGAGTTAGAAATTTTTTCCCTGTTCATGACGTCTCCCCTGCCAAATATCCAAAAAATGTGAAATTTTTATTGCAATAACTTTTGATCTAATTGAAATTTTGAAAAGCGCTACATGTATTCGTGATCAGCGTCGGATTTTACATAAGAAAATTGAGTTTGGTTGGAATAGGAGTTAGAAATTTTTTCCCTGTTCATGACGTCTCCCCTGCCAAATATCCAAAAAATGTGAAAATTTTTATTGCAATAACTTTTGATCAATTGAAATTTTGAAAAGCGCTACATGTATTCGTGATCAGCGTCGGATTTTACATAGAAAATTGAGTTTGGTTGGAATAGGAGTTAGAAATTTTTTCCCTGTTCATGACGTCTCCCCTGCCAAATATCCAAAAAATGTGAAATTTTTTATTGCAATAACTTTTGATCTAATTGAAATTTTGAAAAGCGCTACATGTATTCGTGATCAGCGTCGGATTTTACATAAGAAAATTGAGTTTGGTTTGGAATAGGAGTTAGAAATTTTTTCCCTGTTCATGACGTCTCCCCTGCAAATATCCAAAAAATGTGAAATTTTTTATTGCAATAACTTTTTGATCTAATTGAAATTTTGAAAAGCGCTACATGTATTCGTGATCAGCGTCGGATTTTACATAAGAAAATTGAGTTTGGTTGGAATAGGAGTTAGAAATTTTTTCCTGTTCATGACGTCTCCCCTGCCAAATATCCAAAAATGTGAAAATTTTTTATTGCAATAACTTTTGATCTAATTGAAATTTTGAAAAGCGCTACATGTATTCGTGATCAGCGTCGGATTTTACATAAGAAAATTGAGTTTGGTTGGAATAGGAGTTAGAAATTTTTTCCCTGTTCATGACGTCTCCCTGCCAAATATCCAAAAAATGTGAAAATTTTTTATTGCAATAACTTTTGATCTAATTGAAATTTTGAAAAGCGCTACATGTATTCGTGATCAGCGTCGGATTTACATAAGAAAATTGAGTTTGGTTGGAATAGGAGTTAGAAATTTTTTCCCTGTTCATGACGTCTCCCCTGCCAAATATCCAAAAAATGTGAAAATTTTTTATTGCAATAACTTTTTGATCTAATTGAAATTTTGAAAAGCGCTACATGTATTCGTGATCAGCGTCGGATTTTACATAAGAAAATTGAGTTTGGTTGGAATAGGAGTTAGAAATTTTTTCCCTGTTCATGACGTCTCCCCTGCCAAATATCCAAAAAATGTGAAATTTTTTATTGCAATAACTTTTGATCTAATTGAAATTTTGAAAAGCGCTACATGTATTCGTGATCAGCGTCGGATTTTACATAAGAAAATTGAGTTTGGTTGGGAATAGGAGTTAGAAATTTTTTTCCCTGTTCATGACGTCTCCCCTGCCAAATATCCAAAAAATGTGAAATTTTTATTGCAATAACTTTTGATCTAATTGAAATTTTGAAAAGCGCTACATGTATTCGTGATCAGCGTCGGATTTTACATAAGAAAATTGAGTTGGTTGGAATAGGAGTTAGAAATTTTTTCCCTGTTCATGACGTCTCCCCTGCCAAATATCCAAAAAATGTGAAAATTTTTTATTGCAATAACTTTTGATCTAATTGAAATTTTGAAAAGCTGCTACATGTATTCGTGATCAGCGTCGGATTTTACATAAGAAAATTGAGTTTGGTTGGAATAGGAGTTAGAAATTTTTTGTCCTGTTCATGACGTCTCCCCTGCCAAATATCCAAAAAATGTGAAAATTTTTATTTATTGGCAATAACTTTTGATCTAATTGAAAATTTTGAAAAGCGCTACATGTATTCGTGATCAGCGTCGGATTTTACATTAGAAAATTGAGTTTGGCTGGAATAGGAGTTAGAAATTTTTTCCCTGTTCATGACGTCTCCCCTGCCAAATATCCAAAAAATGTGAAAATTTTTTTATTGCAATAACTTTTGATCTAATTGAAATTTTGAAAAGCGCTACATGTATTCGTGATCAGCGTCGGATTTTAAATAAGAAAATTGAGTTTGGTTGGAATAGGAGTTAGAAATGTTTTCCCTGTTCATGACGTCTCCCCTGCCAAATATCCAAAAAATGTGAAATTTATTATTGCAATAACTTTTGATCTAATTGAAATTTTGAAAAAGCGCTACATGTATTCGTGATCAGCGTCGGATTTTAAATAAGAAAATTGAGTTTGGCTGGAATAGGAGTTAGAAATTTTTTCCCTGTTCATGACGTCTCCCCTGCCAAATATCCAAAAAATGTGAAATTTTATTATTGCAATAACTTTTTGATCTAATTGAAATTTTGAAAAGCGCTACATGTATTCGTGATCAGCGTCGGATTTTAAATAAGAAAATTGAGTTTGGTGGATAGGAGTTAGAAATTTTTTCCCTGTTCATGACGTCTCCCCTGCCAAATATCCAAAAAATGTGAAATTTATTATTGCAATAACTTTTGATCTAATTGAAATTTTGAAAAGCGCTACATGTATTTCGTGATCAGCGTCGGATTTTAAATAAGAAAATTGAGTTTGGTTGGAATAGGAGTTAGAAATTTTTTCCCTGTTCATGACGTCTCCCCTGCCAAATATCCAAAATAATGTGAAATTTTTTATTGCCAATAACTTTTGATCTAATTTGAAATTTTGAAAAGCGCTACATGTATTCGTGATCAGCGTCGGATTTTACATAAGAAAATTGAGTTTGGTTGGAATAGGAGTTAGAAATTTTTTCCCTGTTCATGACGTCTCCCTGCCAAATATCCAAAAAATGTGAAATTTTATTATTGCAATAACTTTTGATCTAATTGAAATTTTGAAAAGCGCTACATGTATTCGTGATCAGCGTCGGATTTTAAATAAGAAAATTGAGTTTGGTTGGAATAGGAGTTAGAAATTTTTTCCCTGTTCATGACGTCTCCCCTGCCAAATATCCAAAAAATGTGAAATTTTATTATTGCAATAACTTTTGATCTAATTGAAATTTTGAAAAGCGCTACATGTATTCGTGATCAGCGTCGGATTTTAAATAAGAAAATTGAGTTTGGTTGGAATAGGAGTTAGAAATTTTTTCCCTGTTCATGACGTCTCCCTGCCAAATATCCAAAAAATGTGAAATTTTATTATTGCAATAACTTTTGATCTAATTGAAATTTTGAAAAGCGCTACATGTATTCGTGATCAGCGTCGGATTTTAAATAAGAAAATTGAGTTTGGTTGGAATAGGAGTTAGAAATTTTTTCCCTGTTCATGACGTCTCCCCTGCCAAATATCCAAAAAATGTGAAATTTTATTATTGCAATAACTTTTGATCTAATTGAAATTTTGAAAAGCGCTACATGTATTCGTGATCAGCGTCGGATTTTAAATAAGAAAATTGAGTTTGGTTGGAATAGGAGTTAGAAATTTTTTCCCTGTTCATGACGTCTCCCTGCCAAATATCCAAAAAATGTGAAATTTTATTATTGCAATAACTTTTGATCTAATTGAAATTTTGAAAAGCGCTACATGTATTCGTGATCAGCGTCGGATTTTAAATAAGAAAATTGAGTTTGGTTGGAATAGGAGTTAGAAATTTTTTCCCTGTTCATGACGTCTCCCTGCCAAATATCCAAAAAATGTGAAATTTTATTATTGCAATAACTTTTGATCTAATTGAAATTTTGAAAAGCGCTACATGTATTCGTGATCAGCGTCGGATTTTAAATAAGAAAATTGAGTTTGGTTGGAATAGGAGTTAGAAATTTTTTCCCTGTTCATGACGTCTCCCTGCCAAATATCCAAAAAATGTGAAATTTTATTATTGCAATAACTTTTGATCTAATTGAAATTTTGAAAAGCGCTACATGTATTCGTGATCAGCGTCGGATTTTAAATAAGAAAATTGAGTTTGGTTGGAATAGGAGTTAGAAATTTTTTCCCTGTTCATGACGTCTCCCCTGCCAAATATCCAAAAAATGTGAAATTTTATTATTGCAATAACTTTTGATCTAATTGAAATTTTGAAAAGCGCTACATGTATTCGTGATCAGCGTCGGATTTTAAATAAGAAAATTGAGTTTGGTTGGAATAGGAGTTAGAAATTTTTTCCCTGTTCATGACGTCTCCCTGCCAAATATCCAAAAAATGTGAAATTTTATTATTGCAATAACTTTTGATCTAATTGAAATTTTGAAAAGCGCTACATGTATTCGTGATCAGCGTCGGATTTTAAATAAGAAAATTGAGTTTGGTGGAATAGGAGTTAGAAATTTTTTCCCTGTTCATGACGTCTCCCCTGCCAAATATCCAAAAAATGTGAAATTTTATTATTGCAATAACTTTTGATCTAATTGAAATTTTGAAAAGCGCTACATGTATTCGTGATCAGCGTCGGATTTTAAATAAGAAAATTGAGTTTGGTGGAATAGGAGTTAGAAATTTTTTCCCTGTTCATGACGTCTCCCTGCCAAATATCCAAAAAATGTGAAATTTTATTATTGCAATAACTTTTGATCTAATTGAAATTTTGAAAAGCGCTACATGTATTCGTGATCAGCGTCGGATTTTAAATAAGAAAATTGAGTTTGGTTGGAATAGGAGTTAGAAATTTTTTCCCTGTTCATGACGTCTCCCTGCCAAATATCCAAAAAATGTGAAATTTTATTATTGCAATAACTTTTGATCTAATTGAAATTTTGAAAAGCGCTACATGTATTCGTGATCAGCGTCGGATTTTAAATAAGAAAATTGAGTTTGGTTGGAATAGGAGTTAGAAATTTTTTCCCTGTTCATGACGTCTCCCTGCCAAATATCCAAAAAATGTGAAATTTTTTATTGCAATAACTTTTGATCTAATTGAAATTTTGAAAAGCGCTACATGTATTCGTGATCAGCGTCGGATTTTAAATAAGAAAATTGAGTTTGGTTGGAATAGGAGTTAGAAATTTTTTCCCTGTTCATGACGTCTCCCTGCCAAATATCCAAAAAATGTGAAATTTTATTATTGCAATAACTTTTGATCTAATTGAAATTTTGAAAAGCGCTACATGTATTCGTGATCAGCGTCGGATTTTAAATAAGAAAATTGAGTTTGGTTGGAATAGGAGTTAGAAATTTTTTCCCTGTTCATGACGTCTCCCTGCCAAATATCCAAAAAATGTGAAATTTTATTATTGCAATAACTTTTGATCTAATTGAAATTTTGAAAAGCGCTACATGTATTCGTGATCAGCGTCGGATTTTAATAAGAAAATTGAGTTTGGTGGAATAGGAGTTAGAAATTTTTTCCCTGTTCATGACGTCTCCCCTGCCAAATATCCAAAAAATGTGAAATTTTATTATTGCAATAACTTTTGATCTAATTGAAATTTTGAAAAGCGCTACATGTATTCGTGATCAGCGTCGGATTTTAATAAGAAAATTGAGTTTGGTTGAATAGGAGTTAGAAATTTTTTCCCTGTTCATGACGTCTCCCTGCCAAATATCCAAAAAATGTGAAATTTTTTATTGCAATAACTTTTGATCTAATTGAAATTTTGAAAAGCGCTACATGTATTCGTGATCAGCGTCGGATTTTAAATAAGAAAATTGAGTTTGGTTGGAATAGGAGTTAGAAATTTTTTCCCTGTTCATGACGTCTCCCTGCCAAATATCCAAAAAATGTGAAATTTTTTATTGCAATAACTTTTGATCTAATTGAAATTTTGAAAAGCGCTACATGTATTCGTGATCAGCGTCGGATTTTAAATAAGAAAATTGAGTTTGGTTGGAATAGGAGTTAGAAATTTTTTCCCTGTTCATGACGTCTCCCTGCCAAATATCCAAAAATGTGAAATTTTATTATTGCAATAACTTTTGATCTAATTGAAATTTTGAAAAGCGCTACATGTATTCGTGATCAGCGTCGGATTTTAAATAAGAAAATTGAGTTTGGTTTGAATAGGAGTTAGAAATTTTTTCCCTGTTCATGACGTCTCCTGCCAAATATCCAAAAAATGTGAAATTTTATTATTGCAATAACTTTTGATCTAATTGAAATTTTGAAAAGCGCTACATGTATTCGTGATCAGCGTCGGATTTTAAATAAGAAAATTGAGTTTGGTTGGAATAGGAGTTAGAAATTTTTCCCTGTTCATGACGTCTCCCTGCCAAATATCCAAAAAATGTGAAATTTTATTATTGCAATAACTTTTGATCTAATTGAAATTTTGAAAAGCGCTACATGTATTCGTGATCAGCGTCGGATTTTAAATAAGAAAATTGAGTTTGGTTGGAATAGGAGTTAGAAATTTTTTCCCTGTTCATGACGTCTCCCCTGCCAAATATCCAAAAAATGTGAAATTTTATTATTGCAATAACTTTTGATCTAATTGAAATTTTGAAAAGCGCTACATGTATTCGTGATCAGCGTCGGATTTTAAATAAGAAAATTGAGTTTGGTTGAATAGGAGTTAGAAATTTTTTCCCTGTTCATGACGTCTCCCCTGCCAAATATCCAAAAAATGTGAAATTTTATTATTGCAATAACTTTTGATCTAATTGAAATTTTGAAAAGCGCTACATGTATTCGTGATCAGCGTCGGATTTTAAATAAGAAAATTGAGTTTGGTGGAATAGGAGTTAGAAATTTTTTCCCTGTTCATGACGTCTCCCCTGCCAAATATCCAAAAAATGTGAAATTTTATTATTGCAATAACTTTTGATCTAATTGAAATTTTGAAAAGCGCTACATGTATTCGTGATCAGCGTCGGATTTTAAATAAGAAAATTGAGTTTGGTTGGAATAGGAGTTAGAAATTTTTTCCCTGTTCATGACGTCTCCCCTGCCAAATATCCAAAAAATGTGAAATTTTATTATTGCAATAACTTTTGATCTAATTGAAATTTTGAAAAGCGCTACATGTATTCGTGATCAGCGTCGGATTTTAAATAAGAAAATTGAGTTTGGTTGGAATAGGAGTTAGAAATTTTTTCCCTGTTCATGACGTCTCCCTGCCAAATATCCAAAAAATGTGAAATTTTATTATTGCAATAACTTTTGATCTAATTGAAATTTTGAAAAGCGCTACATGTATTCGTGATCAGCGTCGGATTTTAAATAAGAAAATTGAGTTTGGTTGGAATAGGAGTTAGAAATTTTTTCCCTGTTCATGACGTCTCCCCTGCCAAATATCCAAAAAATGTGAAATTTTATTATTGCAATAACTTTTGATCTAATTGAAATTTTGAAAAGCGCTACATGTATTCGTGATCAGCGTCGGATTTTAAATAAGAAAATTGAGTTTGGCTTTGAATAGGAGTTAGAAATTTTTTCCCTGTTCATGACGTCTCCCTGCCAAATATCCAAAAAATGTGAAATTTTATTATTGCAATAACTTTTGATCTAATTGAAATTTTGAAAAGCGCTACATGTATTCGTGATCAGCGTCGGATTTTAAATAAGAAAATTGAGTTTGGCTTGGAATAGGAGTTAGAAATTTTTTCCCTGTTCATGACGTCTCCCCTGCCAAATATCCAAAATTTTATTATTGCAATAACTTTTGATCTAATTGAAATTTTGAAAAGCGCTACATGTATTCGTGATCAGCGTCGGATTTTAAATAAGAAAATTGAGTTTGGTTGGAATAGGAGTTAGAAATTTTTTCCCTGTTCATGACGTCTCCCCTGCCAAATATCCAAAAAATGTGAAATTTTATTATTGCAATAACTTTTGATCTAATTGAAATTTTGAAAAGCGCTACATGTATTCGTGATCAGCGTCGGATTTTAAATAAGAAAATTGAGTTTGGTGAATAGGAGTTAGAAATTTTTTCCCTGTTCATGACGTCTCCCCTGCCAAATATCCAAAAAATGTGAAATTTTATTATTGCAATAACTTTTGATCTAATTGAAATTTTGAAAAGCGCTACATGTATTCGTGATCAGCGTCGGATTTTAAATAAGAAAATTGAGTTTGGTTGGAATAGGAGTTAGAAATTTTTTCCCTGTTCATGACGTCTCCCCTGCCAAATATCCAAAAAATGTGAAATTTTTTATTGCAATAACTTTTGATCTAATTGAAATTTTGAAAAGCGCTACATGTATTCGTGATCAGCGTCGGATTTTAAATAAGAAAATTGAGTTTGGTTGGAATAGGAGTTAGAAATTTTTTCCCTGTTCATGACGTCTCCCTGCCAAATATCCAAAAAATGTGAAATTTTATTATTGCAATAACTTTTGATCTAATTGAAATTTTGAAAAGCGCTACATGTATTCGTGATCAGCGTCGGATTTTAAATAAGAAAATTGAGTTTGGTTGGAATAGGAGTTAGAAATTTTTTCCCTGTTCATGACGTCTCCCCTGCCAAATATCCAAAAAATGTGAAATTTTATTATTGCAATAACTTTTGATCTAATTGAAATTTTGAAAAGCGCTACATGTATTCGTGATCAGCGTCGGATTTTAAATAAGAAAATTGAGTTTGGTTGGAATAGGAGTTAGAAATTTTTTCCCTGTTCATGACGTCTCCCCTGCCAAATATCCAAAAAATGTGAAATTTTATTATTGCAATAACTTTTGATCTAATTGAAATTTTGAAAAGCGCTACATGTATTCGTGATCAGCGTCGGATTTTAAATAAGAAAATTGAGTTTGCGTGGAATAGGAGTTAGAAATTTTTTCCCTGTTCATGACGTCTCCCCTGCCAAATATCCAAAAAATGTGAAATTTTATTATTGCAATAACTTTTGATCTAATTGAAATTTTGAAAAGCGCTACATGTATTCGTGATCAGCGTCGGATTTTAAATAAGAAAATTGAGTTTGGTGGAATAGGAGTTAGAAATTTTTTCCCTGTTCATGACGTCTCCCCTGCCAAATATCCAAAAAATGTGAAATTTATTATTGCAATAACTTTTGATCTAATTGAAATTTTGAAAAGCGCTACATGTATTCGTGATCAGCGTCGGATTTTAAATAAGAAAATTGAGTTTGGCTGGAATAGGAGTTTTTTTCCCTGTTCATGACGTCTCCCCTGCCAAATATCCAAAAAATGTGAAATTTTATTATTGCAATAACTTTTGATCTAATTGAAATTTTGAAAAGTGCTACATGTATTCGTGATCAGCGTCGGATTTAACATAAGAAAATTGAGTTTGGCTGGAATAGGAGTTAGAAATTTTTTCCCTGTTCATGACGTCTCCCCTGCCAAATATCCAAAAATGTGAAATTTTATTATTGCAATAACTTTTGATCTAATTGAAATTTTGAAAAGCGCTACATGTATTCGTGATCAGCGTCGGATTTTAAATAAGAAATTGAGTTTGGTTGGAATAGGAGTTAGAAATTTTTCCCTGTTCATGACGTCTCCCCTGCCAAATATCCAAAAAATGTGAAATTTTATTATTGCAATAACTTTTGATCTAATTGAAATTTTGAAAAGCGCTACATGTATTCGTGATCAGCGTCGGATTTTAAATAAGAAAATTGAGTTTGGTTGGAATAGGAGTTAGAAATTTTTTCCCTGTTCATGACGTCTCCCCTGCCAAATATCCAAAAAATGTGAAATTTTATTATTGCAATAACTTTTGATCTAATTGAAATTTTGAAAAGCGCTACATGTATTCGTGATCAGCGTCGGATTTTAAATAAGAAAATTGAGTTTGGCTGGAATAGGAGTTAGAAATTTTTTCCCTGTTCATGACGTCTCCCCTGCCAAATATCCAAAAAATGTGAAATTTTATTATTGCAATAACTTTTGATCTAATTGAAATTTTGAAAAAGCGCTACATGTATTCGTGATCAGCGTCGGATTTTAAATAAGAAAATTGAGTTTGGCTGGAATAGAGTTAGAAATTTTTTCCCTGTTCATGACGTCTCCCCTGCCAAATATCCAAAAAATGTGAAATTTTATTATTGCAAATAACTTTTGATCTAATTGAAATTTTGAAAAGCGCTACATGTATTCGTGATTCAGCGTCGGATTTAAATAAGAAAATTGAGTTTGGTTGGAATAGGAGTTAGAAAATTTTTCCCTGTTCATGACGTCTCCCCTGCCAAATATCCAAAAAATGTGAAATTTTATTATTGCAATAACTTTTGATCTAATTGAAATTTTGAAAAGCGCTACATGTATTCGTGATCAGCGTCGGATTTTAAATAAGAAAATTGAGTTTGGTTGGCATAGGAGTTAGAAATTTTTTCCCTGTTCATGACGTCTCCCTGCCAAATATCCAAAAAATGTGAAATTTTATTATTGCAATAACTTTTGATCTAATTGAAATTTTGAAAAGCGCTACATGTATTCGTGATCAGCGTCGGATTTTAAATAAGAAAATTGAGTTTGGTTGAATAGGAGTTAGAAATTTTTTCCCTGTTCATGACGTCTCCCTGCCAAATATCCAAAAAATGTGAAATTTTATTATTGCAATAACTTTTGATCTAATTGAAATTTTGAAAAGCGCTACATGTATTCGTGATCAGCGTCGGATTTTAAATAAGAAAATTGAGTTTGGTTGGAATAGGAGTTAGAAATTTTTTCCCTGTTCATGACGTCTCCCCTGCCAAATATCCAAAAAATGTGAAATTTTATTATTGCAATAACTTTTGATCTAATTGAAATTTTGAAAAGCGCTACATGTATTCGTGATCAGCGTCGGATTTTAAATAAGAAAATTGAGTTTGGTTGGAATAGGAGTTAGAAATTTTTTCCCTGTTCATGACGTCTCCCCTGCCAAATATCCAAAAAATGTGAAATTTTATTATTGCAATAACTTTTGATCTAATTGAAATTTTGAAAAGCGCTACATGTATTCGTGATCAGCGTCGGATTTTAAATAAGAAAATTGAGTTTGGTTGGAATAGGAGTTAGAAATTTTTTCCCTGTTCATGACGTCTCCCCTGCCAAATATCCAAAAAATGTGAAATTTTATTATTGCAATAACTTTTGATCTAATTGAAATTTTGAAAAGCGCTACATGTATTCGTGATCAGCGTCGGATTTTAAATAAGAAAATTGAGTTTGGTTGGAATAGGAGTTAGAAATTTTTTCCCTGTTCATGACGTCTCCCCTGCCAAATATCCAAAAAATGTGA
Organism: Trichonephila clavata; assembly: GCA_019973975.1. Taxonomy (NCBI): domain Eukaryota; kingdom Metazoa; phylum Arthropoda; class Arachnida; order Araneae; family Nephilidae; genus Trichonephila; species Trichonephila clavata. Next base: position 11,030 of record BMAO01036438.1, on the reverse strand, counting down.
AATTTTATTATTGCAATAACTTTTGATCTAATTGAAATTTTGAAAAGCGCTACATGTATTCGTGATCAGCGTCGGATTTTAAATAAGAAAATTGAGTTTGGTGAATAGGAGTTAGAAATTTTTTCCCTGTTCATGACGTCTCCCCTGCCAAATATCCAAAAAATGTGAAATTTTTTATTGCAATAACTTTTGATCTAATTGAAATTTTGAAAAGCGCTACATGTATTCGTGATCAGCGTCGGATTTTAAATAAGAAAATTGAGTTTGGTTGGAATAGGAGTTAGAAATTTTTTCCCTGTTCATGACGTCTCCCCTGCCAAATATCCAAAAAATGTGAAATTTTATTATTGCAATAACTTTTGATCTAATTGAAATTTTGAAAAGCGCTACATGTATTCGTGATCAGCGTCGGATTTTAATAAGAAAATTGAGTTTGGTTGGAATAGGAGTTAGAAATTTTTTCCCTGTTCATGACGTCTCCCCTGCCAAATATCCAAAAAATGTGAAATTTTATTATTGCAATAACTTTTGATCTAATTGAAATTTTGAAAAGCGCTACATGTATTCGTGATCAGCGTCGGATTTTAAATAAGAAAATTGAGTTTGGTTGGAATAGGAGTTAGAAATTTTTTCCCTGTTCATGACGTCTCCCCTGCCAAATATCCAAAAAATGTGAAATTTTTTATTGCAATAACTTTTGATCTAATTGAAATTTTGAAAAGCGCTACATGTATTCGTGATCAGCGTCGGATTTTAAATAAGAAAATTGAGTTTGGTTGGAATAGGAGTTAGAAATTTTTTCCCTGTTCATGACGTCTCCCCTGCCAAATATCCAAAAAATGTGAAATTTTTATTGCAATAACTTTTGATCTAATTGAAATTTTGAAAAGCGCTACATGTATTCGTGATCAGCGTCGGATTTTAAATAAGAAAATTGAGTTTGGTTGGAATAGGAGTTAGAAATTTTTTCCCTGTTCATGACGTCTCCCCTGCCAAATATCCAAAAAATGTGAAATTTTTTATTGCAATAACTTTTGATCTAATTGAAATTTTGAAAAGCGCTACATGTATTCGTGATCAGCGTCGGATTTTAAATAAGAAAATTGAGTTTGGTTGGAATAGGAGTTAGAAATTTTTTCCCTGTTCATGACGTCTCCCTGCCAAATATCCAAAAAATGTGAAATTTTATTATTGCAATAACTTTTGATCTAATTGAAATTTTGAAAAGCGCTACATGTATTCGTGATCAGCGTCGGATTTTAAATAAGAAAATTGAGTTTGGTTGGAATAGGAGTTAGAAATTTTTTCCCTGTTCATGACGTCTCCCCTGCCAAATATCCAAAAAATGTGAAATTTTTTATTGCAATAACTTTTGATCTAATTGAAATTTTGAAAAGCGCTACATGTATTCGTGATCAGCGTCGGATTTTAATAAGAAAATTGAGTTTGGTTGGAATAGGAGTTAGAAATTTTTTCCCTGTTCATGACGTCTCCCCTGCCAAATATCCAAAAAATGTGAAATTTTTTATTGCAATAACTTTTGATCTAATTGAAATTTTGAAAAGCGCTACATGTATTCGTGATCAGCGTCGGATTTTAATAAGAAAATTGAGTTTGGTTGGAATAGGAGTTAGAAATTTTTTCCCTGTTCATGACGTCTCCCCTGCCAAATATCCAAAAAATGTGAAATTTTTTATTGCAATAACTTTTGATCTAATTGAAATTTTGAAAAGCGCTACATGTATTCGTGATCAGCGTCGGATTTTAAATAAGAAAATTGAGTTTGGTTGGAATAGGAGTTAGAAATTTTTTCCCTGTTCATGACGTCTCCCCTGCCAAATATCCAAAAAATGTGAAATTTTATTATTGCAATAACTTTTGATCTAATTGAAATTTTGAAAAGCGCTACATGTATTCGTGATCAGCGTCGGATTTTAAATAAGAAAATTGAGTTTGGTTGGAATAGGAGTTAGAAATTTTTTCCCTGTTCATGACGTCTCCCCTGCCAAATATCCAAAAAATGTGAAATTTTTTATTGCAATAACTTTTGATCTAATTGAAATTTTGAAAAGCGCTACATGTATTCGTGATCAGCGTCGGATTTTAAATAAGAAAATTGAGTTTGGTTGGAATAGGAGTTAGAAATTTTTTCCCTGTTCATGACGTCTCCCCTGCCAAATATCCAAAAAATGTGAAATTTTTTATTGCAATAACTTTTGATCTAATTGAAATTTTGAAAAGCGCTACATGTATTCGTGATCAGCGTCGGATTTTAATAAGAAAATTGAGTTTGGTTGGAATAGGAGTTAGAAATTTTTTCCCTGTTCATGACGTCTCCCCTGCCAAATATCCAAAAAATGTGAAATTTTTTATTGCAATAACTTTTGATCTAATTGAAATTTTGAAAAGCGCTACATGTATTCGTGATCAGCGTCGGATTTTAAATAAGAAAATTGAGTTTGGTTGAATAGGAGTTAGAAATTTTTTCCCTGTTCATGACGTCTCCCCTGCCAAATATCCAAAAAATGTGAAATTTTTTATTGCAATAACTTTTGATCTAATTGAAATTTTGAAAAGCGCTACATGTATTCGTGATCAGCGTCGGATTTTAAATAAGAAAATTGAGTTTGGTTGGAATAGGAGTTAGAAATTTTTTCCCTGTTCATGACGTCTCCCTGCCAAATATCCAAAAAATGTGAAATTTTTTATTGCAATAACTTTTGATCTAATTGAAATTTTGAAAAGCGCTACATGTATTCGTGATCAGCGTCGGATTTTAATAAGAAAATTGAGTTTGGTTGGAATAGGAGTTAGAAATTTTTTCCCTGTTCATGACGTCTCCCCTGCCAAATATCCAAAAAATGTGAAATTTTTTATTGCAATAACTTTTGATCTAATTGAAATTTTGAAAAGCGCTACATGTATTCGTGATCAGCGTCGGATTTTACATAAGAAAATTGAGTTTGGTTGGAATAGGAGTTAGAAATTTTTTCCCTGTTCATGACGTCTCCCTGCCAAATATCCAAAAAATGTGAAATTTTTTATTGCAATAACTTTTGATCTAATTGAAATTTTGAAAAGCGCTACATGTATTCGTGATCAGCGTCGGATTTTAATAAGAAAATTGAGTTTGGTTGGAATAGGAGTTAGAAATTTTTTCCCTGTTCATGACGTCTCCCCTGCCAAATATCCAAAAAATGTGAAATTTTTTATTGCAATAACTTTTGATCTAATTGAAATTTTGAAAAGCGCTACATGTATTCGTGATCAGCGTCGGATTTTAATAAGAAAATTGAGTTTGGTTGGAATAGGAGTTAGAAATTTTTTCCCTGTTCATGACGTCTCCCCTGCCAAATATCCAAAAAATGTGAAATTTTTTATTGCAATAACTTTTGATCTAATTGAAATTTTGAAAAGCGCTACATGTATTCGTGATCAGCGTCGGATTTTAATAAGAAAATTGAGTTTGGTTGGAATAGGAGTTAGAAATTTTTTCCCTGTTCATGACGTCTCCCCTGCCAAATATCCAAAAAATGTGAAATTTTTTATTGCAATAACTTTTGATCTAATTGAAATTTTGAAAAGCGCTACATGTATTCGTGATCAGCGTCGGATTTTAAATAAGAAAATTGAGTTTGGTTGAATAGGAGTTAGAAATTTTTTCCCTGTTCATGACGTCTCCCCTGCCAAATATCCAAAAAATGTGAAATTTTTTATTGCAATAACTTTTGATCTAATTGAAATTTTGAAAAGCGCTACATGTATTCGTGATCAGCGTCGGATTTTAAATAAGAAAATTGAGTTTGGTTGGAATAGGAGTTAGAAATTTTTTCCCTGTTCATGACGTCTCCCCTGCCAAATATCCAAAAAATGTGAAATTTTTTATTGCAATAACTTTTGATCTAATTGAAATTTTGAAAAGCGCTACATGTATTCGTGATCAGCGTCGGATTTTAAATAAGAAAATTGAGTTTGGTTGGAATAGGAGTTAGAAATTTTTTCCCTGTTCATGACGTCTCCCCTGCCAAATATCCAAAAAATGTGAAATTTTTTATTGCAATAACTTTTGATCTAATTGAAATTTTGAAAAGCGCTACATGTATTCGTGATCAGCGTCGGATTTTAAATAAGAAAATTGAGTTTGGTTGAATAGGAGTTAGAAATTTTTTCCCTGTTCATGACGTCTCCCCTGCCAAATATCCAAAAAATGTGAAATTTTTTATTGCAATAACTTTTGATCTAATTGAAATTTTGAAAAGCGCTACATGTATTCGTGATCAGCGTCGGATTTTAAATAAGAAAATTGAGTTTGGTTGGAATAGGAGTTAGAAATTTTTTCCCTGTTCATGACGTCTCCCTGCCAAATATCCAAAAAATGTGAAATTTTTTATTGCAATAACTTTTGATCTAATTGAAATTTTGAAAAGCGCTACATGTATTCGTGATCAGCGTCGGATTTTACATAAGAAAATTGAGTTTGGTTGGAATAGGAGTTAGAAATTTTTTCCCTGTTCATGACGTCTCCCCTGCCAAATATCCAAAAAATGTGAAATTTTTTATTGCAATAACTTTTGATCTAATTGAAATTTTGAAAAGCGCTACATGTATTCGTGATCAGCGTCGGATTTTAAATAAGAAAATTGAGTTTGGTTGGAATAGGAGTTAGAAATTTTTTCCCTGTTCATGACGTCTCCCCTGCCAAATATCCAAAAAATGTGAAATTTTTTATTGCAATAACTTTTGATCTAATTGAAATTTTGAAAAGCGCTACATGTATTCGTGATCAGCGTCGGATTTTACATAAGAAAATTGAGTTTGGTTGGAATAGGAGTTAGAAATTTTTCCCTGTTCATGACGTCTCCCCTGCCAAATATCCAAAAAATGTGAAATTTTTTATTGCAATAACTTTTGATCTAATTGAAATTTTGAAAAGCGCTACATGTATTCGTGATCAGCGTCGGATTTTAATAAGAAAATTGAGTTTGGTTGGAATAGGAGTTAGAAATTTTTTCCCTGTTCATGACGTCTCCCCTGCCAAATATCCAAAAAATGTGAAATTTTTTATTGCAATAACTTTTGATCTAATTGAAATTTTGAAAAGCGCTACATGTATTCGTGATCAGCGTCGGATTTTAATAAGAAAATTGAGTTTGGTTGGAATAGGAGTTAGAAATTTTTCCCTGTTCATGACGTCTCCCCTGCCAAATATCCAAAAAATGTGAAATTTTTTATTGCAATAACTTTTGATCTAATTGAAATTTTGAAAAGCGCTACATGTATTCGTGATCAGCGTCGGATTTTAATAAGAAAATTGAGTTTGGTTGGAATAGGAGTTAGAAATTTTTTCCCTGTTCATGACGTCTCCCCTGCCAAATATCCAAAAAATGTGAAATTTTTTATTGCAATAACTTTTGATCTAATTGAAATTTTGAAAAGCGCTACATGTATTCGTGATCAGCGTCGGATTTTAAATAAGAAAATTGAGTTTGGTTGGAATAGGAGTTAGAAATTTTTTCCCTGTTCATGACGTCTCCCCTGCCAAATATCCAAAAAATGTGAAATTTTTTATTGCAATAACTTTTGATCTAATTGAAATTTTGAAAAGCGCTACATGTATTCGTGATCAGCGTCGGATTTTACATAAGAAAATTGAGTTTGGTTGGAATAGGAGTTAGAAATTTTTTCCCTGTTCATGACGTCTCCCCTGCCAAATATCCAAAAAATGTGAAATTTTTTATTGCAATAACTTTTGATCTAATTGAAATTTTGAAAAGCGCTACATGTATTCGTGATCAGCGTCGGATTTTAATAAGAAAATTGAGTTTGGTTGGAATAGGAGTTTTTTCCCTGTTCATGACGTCTCCCCTGCCAAATATCCAAAAAATGTGAAATTTTTTATTGCAATAACTTTTGATCTAATTGAAATTTTGAAAAGCGCTACATGTATTCGTGATCAGCGTCGGATTTTAATAAGAAAATTGAGTTTGGTTGAATAGGAGTTAGAAATTTTTTCCCTGTTCATGACGTCTCCCCTGCCAAATATCCAAAAAATGTGAAATTTTTTATTGCAATAACTTTTGATCTAATTGAAATTTTGAAAAGCGCTACATGTATTCGTGATCAGCGTCGGATTTTACATAAGAAAATTGAGTTTGGTTGGAATAGGAGTTAGAAATTTTTTCCCTGTTCATGACGTCTCCCCTGCCAAATATCCAAAAAATGTGAAATTTTTTATTGCAATAACTTTTGATCTAATTGAAATTTTGAAAAGCGCTACATGTATTCGTGATCAGCGTCGGATTTTAATAAGAAAATTGAGTTTGGTTGGAATAGGAGTTAGAAATTTTTTCCCTGTTCATGACGTCTCCCCTGCCAAATATCCAAAAAATGTGAAATTTTTTATTGCAATAACTTTTGATCTAATTGAAATTTTGAAAAGCGCTACATGTATTCGTGATCAGCGTCGGATTTTAAATAAGAAAATTGAGTTTGGTTGGAATAGGAGTTAGAAATTTTTTCCCTGTTCATGACGTCTCCCCTGCCAAATATCCAAAAAATGTGAAATTTTTTATTGCAATAACTTTTGATCTAATTGAAATTTTGAAAAGCGCTACATGTATTCGTGATCAGCGTCGGATTTTACATAAGAAAATTGAGTTTGGTTGGAATAGGAGTTAGAAATTTTTTCCCTGTTCATGACGTCTCCCCTGCCAAATATCCAAAAAATGTGAAATTTTTTATTGCAATAACTTTTGATCTAATTGAAATTTTGAAAAGCGCTACATGTATTCGTGATCAGCGTCGGATTTTAAATAAGAAAATTGAGTTTGGTTGGAATAGGAGTTAGAAATTTTTTCCCTGTTCATGACGTCTCCCCTGCCAAATATCCAAAAAATGTGAAATTTTTTATTGCAATAACTTTTGATCTAATTGAAATTTTGAAAAGCGCTACATGTATTCGTGATCAGCGTCGGATTTTAATAAGAAAATTGAGTTTGGTTGGAATAGGAGTTAGAAATTTTTTCCCTGTTCATGACGTCTCCCCTGCCAAATATCCAAAAAATGTGAAATTTTTTATTGCAATAACTTTTGATCTAATTGAAATTTTGAAAAGCGCTACATGTATTCGTGATCAGCGTCGGATTTTAATAAGAAAATTGAGTTTGGTTGGAATAGGAGTTAGAAATTTTTCCCTGTTCATGACGTCTCCCCTGCCAAATATCCAAAAAATGTGAAATTTTTTATTGCAATAACTTTTGATCTAATTGAAATTTTGAAAAGCGCTACATGTATTCGTGATCAGCGTCGGATTTTACATAAGAAAATTGAGTTTGGTTGGAATAGGAGTTAGAAATTTTTTCCCTGTTCATGACGTCTCCCCTGCCAAATATCCAAAAAATGTGAAATTTTTTATTGCAATAACTTTTGATCTAATTGAAATTTTGAAAAGCGCTACATGTATTCGTGATCAGCGTCGGATTTTAATAAGAAAATTGAGTTTGGTTGGAATAGGAGTTAGAAATTTTTTCCCTGTTCATGACGTCTCCCCTGCCAAATATCCAAAAAATGTGAAATTTTTTATTGCAATAACTTTTGATCTAATTGAAATTTTGAAAAGCGCTACATGTATTCGTGATCAGCGTCGGATTTTACATAAGAAAATTGAGTTTGGTTGGAATAGGAGTTAGAAATTTTTTCCCTGTTCATGACGTCTCCCCTGCCAAATATCCAAAAAATGTGAAATTTTTTATTGCAATAACTTTTGATCTAATTGAAATTTTGAAAAGCGCTACATGTATTCGTGATCAGCGTCGGATTTTAATAAGAAAATTGAGTTTGGTTGAATAGGAGTTAGAAATTTTTTCCCTGTTCATGACGTCTCCCCTGCCAAATATCCAAAAAATGTGAAATTTTTTATTGCAATAACTTTTGATCTAATTGAAATTTTGAAAAGCGCTACATGTATTCGTGATCAGCGTCGGATTTTAAATAAGAAAATTGAGTTTGGTTGAATAGGAGTTAGAAATTTTTTCCCTGTTCATGACGTCTCCCCTGCCAAATATCCAAAAAATGTGAAATTTTTTATTGCAATAACTTTTGATCTAATTGAAATTTTGAAAAGCGCTACATGTATTCGTGATCAGCGTCGGATTTTAAATAAGAAAATTGAGTTTGGTTGGAATAGGAGTTAGAAATTTTTTCCCTGTTCATGACGTCTCCCCTGCCAAATATCCAAAAAATGTGAAATTTTTTATTGCAATAACTTTTGATCTAATTGAAATTTTGAAAAGCGCTACATGTATTCGTGATCAGCGTCGGATTTTAATAAGAAAATTGAGTTTGGTTGGAATAGGAGTTAGAAATTTTTCCCTGTTCATGACGTCTCCCCTGCCAAATATCCAAAAAATGTGAAATTTTTTATTGCAATAACTTTTGATCTAATTGAAATTTTGAAAAGCGCTACATGTATTCGTGATCAGCGTCGGATTTTAAATAAGAAAATTGAGTTTGGTTGGAATAGGAGTTAGAAATTTTTTCCCTGTTCATGACGTCTCCCCTGCCAAATATCCAAAAAATGTGAAATTTTTTATTGCAATAACTTTTGATCTAATTGAAATTTTGAAAAGCGCTACATGTATTCGTGATCAGCGTCGGATTTTAAATAAGAAAATTGAGTTTGGTTGGAATAGGAGTTAGAAATTTTTCCCTGTTCATGACGTCTCCCCTGCCAAATATCCAAAAAATGTGAAATTTTTTATTGCAATAACTTTTGATCTAATTGAAATTTTGAAAAGCGCTACATGTATTCGTGATCAGCGTCGGATTTTAATAAGAAAATTGAGTTTGGTTGGAATAGGAGTTAGAAATTTTTTCCCTGTTCATGACGTCCCCTGCCAAATATCCAAAAAATGTGAAATTTTTTATTGCAATAACTTTTGATCTAATTGAAATTTTGAAAAGCGCTACATGTATTCGTGATCAGCGTCGGATTTTACATAAGAAAATTGAGTTTGGTTGGAATAGGAGTTAGAAATTTTTTCCCTGTTCATGACGTCTCCCCTGCCAAATATCCAAAAAATGTGAAATTTTTTATTGCAATAACTTTTGATCTAATTGAAATTTTGAAAAGCGCTACATGTATTCGTGATCAGCGTCGGATTTTAAATAAGAAAATTGAGTTTGGTTGGAATAGGAGTTAGAAATTTTTTCCCTGTTCATGACGTCTCCCCTGCCAAATATCCAAAAAATGTGAAATTTTATTATTGCAATAACTTTTGATCTAATTGAAATTTTGAAAAGCGCTACATGTATTCGTGATCAGCGTCGGATTTTAAATAAGAAAATTGAGTTTGGTTGAATAGGAGTTAGAAATTTTTTCCCTGTTCATGACGTCTCCCCTGCCAAATATCCAAAAAATGTGAAATTTTATTATTGCAATAACTTTTGATCTAATTGAAATTTTGAAAAGCGCTACATGTATTCGTGATCAGCGTCGGATTTTAATAAGAAAATTGAGTTTGGTTGAATAGGAGTTAGAAATTTTTTCCCTGTTCATGACGTCTCCCCTGCCAAATATCCAAAAAATGTGAAATTTTATTATTGCAATAACTTTTGATCTAATTGAAATTTTGAAAAGCGCTACATGTATTCGTGATCAGCGTCGGATTTTAAATAAGAAAATTGAGTTTGGTTGAATAGGAGTTAGAAATTTTTTCCCTGTTCATGACGTCTCCCCTGCCAAATATCCAAAAAATGTGAAATTTTATTATTGCAATAACTTTTGATCTAATTGAAATTTTGAAAAGCGCTACATGTATTCGTGATCAGCGTCGGATTTTAAATAAGAAAATTGAGTTTGGTTGAATAGGAGTTAGAAATTTTTTCCCTGTTCATGACGTCTCCCCTGCCAAATATCCAAAAAATGTGAAATTTTTTATTGCAATAACTTTTGATCTAATTGAAATTTTGAAAAGCGCTACATGTATTCGTGATCAGCGTCGGATTTTAAATAAGAAAATTGAGTTTGGTTGAATAGGAGTTAGAAATTTTTTCCCTGTTCATGACGTCTCCCCTGCCAAATATCCAAAAAATGTGAAATTTTATTATTGCAATAACTTTTGATCTAATTGAAATTTTGAAAAGCGCTACATGTATTCGTGATCAGCGTCGGATTTTAAATAAGAAAATTGAGTTTGGTTGAATAGGAGTTAGAAATTTTTCCCTGTTCATGACGTCTCCCCTGCCAAATATCCAAAAAATGTGAAATTTTTATTGCAATAACTTTTGATCTAATTGAAATTTTGAAAAGCGCTACATGTATTCGTGATCAGCGTCGGATTTTAAATAAGAAAATTGAGTTTGGTTGGAATAGGAGTTAGAAATTTTTTCCCTGTTCATGACGTCTCCCCTTGCCAAATATCCAAAAAATGTGAAATTTTTTATTGCAATAACTTTTGATCTAATTGAAATTTTGAAAAGCGCTACATGTATTCGTGATCAGCGTCGGATTTTAAATAAGAAAATTGAGTTTGGTTGAATAGGAGTTAGAAATTTTTTCCCTGTTCATGACGTCTCCCCTGCCAAATATCCAAAAAATGTGAAATTTTTATTGCAATAACTTTTGATCTAATTGAAATTTTGAAAAGCGCTACATGTATTCGTGATCAGCGTCGGATTTTAAATAAGAAAATTGAGTTTGTTGAATAGGAGTTAGAAATTTTTCCCTGTTCATGACGTCTCCCCTGCCAAATATCCAAAAAATGTGAAATTTTTTATTGCAATAACTTTGATCTAATTGAAATTTTGAAAAGCGCTACATGTATTCGTGATCAGCGTCGGATTTTAAATAGAAAATTGAGTTTGGTTGGAATAGGAGTTAGAAATTTTTCCCTGTTCATGACGTCTCCTGCCAAATATCCAAAAAATGTGAAATTTTATTATTGCAATAACTTTTGATCTAATTGAAATTTTGAAAAGCGCTACATGTATTCGTGATCAGCGTCGGATTTTAAATAAGAAAATTGAGTTTG